>JARHVA010010408.1:125000-174810 GCA_037957365.1 Torreya grandis | reverse complement strand
ATGACCCCCAAATAACATGATAAATAAAATAATATTTCCAACACAAGAACACATGGGTGAATAAATTATATATTTTAATCCAAACATGGGAAGATCCCATGACTAGGATCCTACTTTATGTCCACCAGTTGGATGAATGTTGTTATTCTTGATTTAAACTTCTGCCTTAAAATGCCCATATCAAATTCACCAAATCATGAAAGTTTAATTATTTATATGTAACAAGAGATAAAGGATAACCAAGGATGGAAGTAAAATAATAAATAATAAGTTCCTCAGAAGTGAATGGTTTTCATGCTTTTATAAATATTTACCTAAAAGTTTACCCCAATTGAATAAAATAATTTGTCACTCTCATATCCCAAGACTTTCCCCTCAAGTATTCTTCATATATCACTCTCAATTATTAAATAATAAATATCTCTTTAAATTCACATATGAACCATTCAACCTCATAAACTTTCATTTGCCTACCCCTCTCTCTCTCTCTCCTCTCTCTCTCCTCTCTCTCTCTCTCTCTCTCTCTCTCTCTCCTCTCTCTCTCTCTCTCTCTCTCATCTCTCTCTCTCTCCACTCCTCTCTCTCTCTCTCTCTCTCTCTCTCTCTCTCTCTCCTCTCCTCTCTCCTCTCTCTCTCTCTCTCCTCCTCTCTCCTCTTCAATAAAGGAATTCCAAGATGGTCAAATGAATTGTAAAATTAATTATTATTCCAATTATATCCTCTATAACTAATATAATAAGCTAATAGTCCTAATTAAACACACAGGGAAGCCAAAATGTGTCTAACACCCCTCCATAAATGGGCCTTTTATTAAAATCTAAGTTTTACAAGTGTCCATAAATTAATGAACCTCTAAAAATATACTAACATTTATCTAACAAATAATAAGAGTCTAGGGTAAAATGGCAAGAGGTTGGAAATAATAATGAATATATTTAAACTTTATAAAATTCTAAACTGACAACATGTTCAATACATCAAATAAGACTAGGAAAAGTAGCAACAAATTAACACTATAAGAGAAAATAGTGTTTAATAGATTCTCTATGTGTTCAAGTTCCCTCACTTGGTCTCCATGTTACCTACCACACTCAAGCATACACAAACATATTCTATGTCTATGGTAGGTAAAGAATCTAATTTATATATATATTATAATAAATATTATATATATTCTCACAAGCATATACACAAACATTATATGGATCATAATATTTCAAAACATCATGTGAAGAAATTATAAATATCTAAGTGTTCATTTTATTAGTGCAATAATATAACAATGATATTAAAAAGGAAACGTAGAAGCTAGGCCTTACATAGAAGTTGGGCCTTACATATTACATTATTTTAAAACATATTTCATATTTTATAAAAGAAACATGACAATCATGACAATCACAACTTGAAAAAAAATATAAAATTTCAACATCCATTATATCCTTCCTTTCCATTTTCTAAATCTTAATTTTATAGAAAAAAAGTGAATATTGAACCATTTATTGATTTCCATAAGGATTCCTAAGTTTTTATCTACTTATCCTAATCCAACAGTTGAGATAGAAGATAATTAAGTGTTGAGATGGACTGATTCATCCTTGAGAAGACAAGAAAATATATTTTAGAGCCTTTTTAGGTCATATGAATAATATGGGATGTTTTTTAATCCCTTTCATAAAATAAAATATTTTGACATGAATATAAAATTGATTTTCAATTTAAGGTGAGAACTGAGCCCTATGATTGGTCAAAATCATCTAGGGACCCATTTAAACCTAATTAAAATCTAGGTTGAATCATTAAAACCAATTATTTTTCAAACATACCTCATTTACTTTGAGTGTTCAGTGTGGACCTTGGGACTGAGGGGCATGTTAGGCCTACTAGGAAGTTATAGGGTAGAGGTGGGATTATAGATCAGTTATAGAAAGTGGGACTGACATGGTTACATAGTGATCATGCATCCAATTATGAATTATAATCCATTTTATTTAGGCATGTCTATTTATTTTAATAATTAATGTGTCTCTTGCATTACTTTGGCTACCTCATTGGTAGATTGGGTGTGTAAAATGTGAATTGTACATTCTCAAAAAAAATGGAATGTGATTATGTGGATTTTTTCATATGAAAATTTGGGAATGACATTTTGGTATCAGATCATAGTTAAAAGCTAGGATATTTGTGTATTATTATTTAATATCACTTCTTTTATAACTAATCAATGTGTGTACTTTTTATGTAGTGTAGATTATGATGATAAGAGGGGTTAGTTCATTCAAAAAAAAAATCACAAACATGACACCTCAAGCATAATCCCTCATATTGAGAAAGGCATAGGAGGATGAAAAAAATAGAAAAACATATATTAATGCTATACCTTTCTGATGGATTTATTCTTCAATCCATATTCAGTTTTGTTTGTGCCTAGATTGTATATCTAAGAGTATCAATGTCACTTCTTTACTATGATGGCATATCCCATTTTCTAAATGGTTTGGTTTAAGATTGGAATAAATTTTGAATCTTTTAAATGGATTTATACATATTTTCTTTACAAAAAAAAACTTTTTATGCCTAGCGGTTCATCCTCTACTTATAGCTTGATTAGATCGATTATAACAATTAGATGTTACTTAAGATGAGTGGCTAAAAATAAATTTAATTTAATTACTTAATGAAATAAATATTTTTGAAATAGGTTGCATTAATGATGCATGGAATTTAAATTATGATATTTTTTTGTATATATGATAGTGCTTGATAACTTTCTACATGATGTCATGATGATGTCATAATTTAAATATTTTTTGAATAGTTAAATATTGTATTAAAAGAAATTAGATAGTTTATATGGAATTTTTTTATTATCCATTTGATTTTACTTGATAGGATAATTATTCAAGATTAGATTGTGTTATTTATGAAATATCAAAATTTGATCATTTGTTCTAGTTAATTATCCAAAGTGCCATTTAAAAAATATCAATTTCGCTAAGAGTGAATTAGATGAAGCTAATAATTGGTTATAGTGAATTTAACTAATTAAATATGACCTAACACATTTTAGAATACACATATCATGTGTGAAAATGAATTTGTGGGCTTCGATGACTTATGTGCTATTGCAATAAATTGATTCTAATTATAATTTCAACATGAAAGTGATGATAATTGGGTGTCTAAATTTTGACCCTATTTTAAAAGGTGTTATGAGACACTAGATGAAGTAACATATTTTCAAAGGAATAAAAATTCACTAAAATGACCAGATAATGATTTAATGTTTTCACATTTTTTATATTGTTGTTCAATTTATGAAAATGAGTTCACAATGATACACTAAATATTGTTTGGGACACCTAGGATGCCCCCTCAAGGGAATGATTGAAAAATAATGTTAATGAAAATTCCCTTAAAATAAGAAATAGGGATACTCTATGGCCAAAAAGGTAAAGAAAAAGTAATTAGAAGAAAATGGGAGGAAAAATGGACCACAGATCCATATACATGTCTTTGGGGAAGAAAAATAATGTAACAATAAGTTGGGGGGTAAAGATTGAAATTTAGAGTTATATACTTACCAATAGGGGTGAAAATGGTCAATTTTCACACTCATCCCTTAATAATTTGAGATTTTTATTTGCATTAAAGAGTTAAAAATATTTTGGTGTGTATTCCACACCAAAGGCATCTTGGTGAGTGAGTGTGAGAGTACCAATGACTAGTAGGGAGCAGAGCATCGATAGGTACATTTTTATGAAATTTTGCCTTTAATGCATTTAATATACCTTAGAATTAGGTGGTTGATAAATATCATCATTTTTAAAATGTTCATATCATACCCTAAAATTGTATTAGTGATAATAAAATGGTGATATCACTATTAGAAATGATGATTCATGATAAATTTGATGATATGATCAAAAAGGCTAGAAATGCTGAAATAATGACAATCCCTATTCAGAGAGAAAATGCCAAAATGATAGGAATGTGTAAAAATGATGATATTTCCATCTCAAATGGATATATCACCCTGATAAACAATGACATCATAAAAAATGGCAAAGAGGCTAGAAACAATAAGAACACCCTGCCAAATGGTAGAATTGCCCTGAGAAATGGTGTTATCACAAAAATGGAAATTTTTTGAAGAATGGTGATAACACCTTAATAAATGGTAGGATCACCATAGTAAATGGTGATAACACCATAGTAAATAGTGGTATCACTAAAATGGTAGAAAATCTCAAGTGTGAAAAATTATTGAAATTAGAAGAAGTTTTTTTGGTTTGATGTGAATGATGAATGTGTAGTTTATGTAGGTGGAATGATTATTTGATATGAAATTTGTTATCCATTTTTATAAAAAAATATTGTTTATATAGTGTGTTAATTTATGTGTTATTGGTGAGAGCATAATTCTGTGTTGATCACCTATGAGTGGTGTTTATGCATCTATAATGGTCCAAACTATGGATAGAGGAGACATTAGCATTCATCAAGGTAGTTAGTTTGAGTTACATTTCCCTAATGTCAATGATTAAAGAAGATAGAGAATTTATTTTAGCATTATCTAAATGGTGGCACTTAAAGACCAACATGTTTCATCTTCCTGATAGAGAGATGATAGTGACCTTGGATGACATGTGGAGTATAATCTGGAGGCATGAGTTTTTAATTTTAAATTTTGCATCTAGGATATACAATTCATTAGATGTAGTAGGAGTGGTTGACCATGCTATAAGACTTAATTAGCATCATTGATGTCTCCACTATGGATAGAGTAGTTATATTGATAACATGGAGGACCTGGCCTTCCTAGTAGATGGATTACATCCTTTTATTGATAAGGATGTAGTGCTTTTTATAGCTACTATCAGTGCCATACTATTGCCTAACAAGAGAAACCATTATTTTCACATAGGGTTGATAGGTGTGATTTGAGATATGATGGACTCAAACACATAATTTTATTAGGGCCCAAAAATATTGGTTTAGCAATAAAGAGATATGCAAGTGATGGCACATAGATAATGAAAGAGTATTGGACCTTGCACATTGATCCAAATCAAGGCATTGGGAGCATATCACTATAGAGTGACCAGTGGGTAATTGATGATAGTGACAACTTAAGGATCAATTAGTATATGGTTGGTATGTGATAAGAGGGGGGAGATGGGGCCACCAAGGAGACATATATTTTATAGATGATTTGTTAATAATATGGTTGACGAGGACTTCATTTGTTGGCCATACATATATATTTAATTTGGGTGGTGTGAGGATACCATTATGACCCAATATATGACCATACCATGTTATATTACTAGTAACCATGATTTTATATTTGAAAGATATAGGATTGACCATGTCTAGAGTTAGTTTGGGTGGTAGTAAGATGTACCTAATTGGATTCACTATTTTTTTCATGTCACACAAGAGATTAGTGACTGGGGGCCCTATTCCAAGATTGAGAACAATGGGTAACTTTATGACAATCTAGTTAGTAGTCTAGGGATATGATGGAGGGATGGAAGATGTGGGAGTCATAAGGACATACATGGTGGGAATATTTTAGACCTATGTGACTTATCAGACTAAGGCCTCTAAGAGGTGAGTAGTTGAGACCATGCCAGAGATGGAAAAGATAGGCAAGACTAACACTTTGTCAAGTAAAAGGTTAAAGAGTTAGGATAATTTAGATGTCCATTCACATACAATTACAATTATAGTAAGTACCTTTATAATAGGTGGTGCCCATTTCTATATATTTAGGCTTAGAGAGCACTAGTAATAATAGTGAGAGTGGTAATGTAAATAACTATAGTATCAGTAGTGGTGGGTCCTCAAATCAAGACATTGATATGGAAAAAGGCCCTAGTCTAGAAGTAGAGGAGGTAAGATAGATGTGTAGGATACATAGGTGACCCACACTATAGTAGGAGGGTTATGATAGGCATCAAGCCATACAAGGCCTTCTCAACTTGGGATTTTATTTGATGATCAGTCCATTATAGACATGATTAAGAGGGTTATCATAGTCAAAGTTACATAGATATCTAGATTTTAGTGGGATGAGTTAGAGCTATGAAGGTAGATTGCATTAGCCTAAGGTGAGACCACTAGGTTATAAGGCTTGATTACTAAGTGAGACATAGAGATAGATAATATAAGGTGGTAGGTATCCTTGATGACATTTATATAGGACCAACTCACCCTGAGACATGTAGAGTTAGCCACCATGATCAATGAGCATGATAGGTCTTAGGGAGATGAACAAAGGCATCATGTAGATGTTCATAGACTCTTTGAGGAGTGATATATCACCAAACATCTAGTTATTATGTAAGGGTTATCTAGGGAATTTTAATATATTTCTCAAGCCATAAATGTTGTGAATTAGACCAAATATGTGGTTGGATGCTATTAGACCCTATATGATATATTTATATCAGTAGGGCTTAGGACATTGAGTTTTAGAGATCATACCTAGAGTCATAGGTCTAGTCTCACCTCTAAGTCATAACACACTTTACAATTAGAGAGGTTAGTCACACAACCTTCCCAATATAAAATATTTTTGTGGACACCATATCAAATACCAAAATTATGAAGTATATGACAAAGGTTTGATTAGACACCTCCTAGAGATGATCAGAGATAGAGCTAATATTATGATTTTATCTCTGCTTTTTGTAATTTTTAGATGTATATGTATATCTTGATTTATATAAATTAATGTTTATATGTATACATACATTAATTTTTTATCACTTGATGTATATGGACTCTTGTATTATTTCTATATATATGATGCTACTTTTAATTCATGGATTTTGGCATTGTTATAGATTAGATATTTGATATTAATGTGGGTATATATATTTTTTCCATGAGTTTCATGTATTTAATTTCCATGATGATCTTGTATTTTGGAATGATGGATATTTAATTTTTTTTATCATTTGATTATGATGTTTAGATTTGTATTACTAGTGATATATCATTATTTCAAGATTCACGTCTTGATTAGAATAGATGTATCCATGTTTTTTTTGATGATGTAAAATATTACGTTGTATCTAATTTTTTTGGGTATATAATCACATGTTAACCATATCATGAAGGCATGCCTTTTATTTTCATGACATTGTTATATGAGTCTCCCAAGTAATTGATTGTTAGTTTTTAAAATAATGGTATGCATTATTTAGAAGAGTAACAATGATAACATTAGTTGTCACTTACAAAGGTAATAATTTAGATGAAAATACTAACAACTTGAGATCAAGATATAAAAATTCAAGACCTAAGTGTAAATCATAATACACTAAACAAAGACAAACTAGCAAATAAATATATACACATGTTAATAAATTAAGATCAATATATGGATAATCAAGACCTAATTGTAAACATAATTCACTAAAAACTAAAAAAATATATTGTGATAGAGTAAATAAACAAGAAATCAAACAAACCAAACAAATATATTGAAAGCATAATGTAAAGTAGTAAATAAACAAGTGATCAATGTTGTGTGAATTTGAGAAGAAGTTACTCTTTGTGATCTACCCCCAATTCTAGGGAACATTATATAGGACAACATGAAAAATTAGCTAAAATGGGGGAATAGAAAATAAGGAAGGGATGGCTAAGCTGACTCCAAATTCCCTATTTAACTAAACATTGCCTACATAGTCTATGTGGACCAAAAGGGTAATGCATTTTTCCTAGTAATAAAAAAAGAAGAAAAGTGATGGAAAATATTAGGATGAATATGATTAAAGAGTACAATAGGAATGACTCAAAAATGAGAGCATAAGAGAATAACTCATAAATTTGTGAGATCATAAAGTAAGGGGCTCATAAAATGGTGAGACTATAAATTAAAGGGATCATAAAATGGAAAGAGCATAAAGTAATGGGCTCATAAAATGGAAAGAGAATAAATTAAGGGGATTTAAAAATTGTGAGAATTTAAATGAGAATAGAGAGGGAAAAAATTGAGAATGATGGTGGTTGAATTATCCTGATCTATCCAATGTAGCCTAGCATTTCCTACATAGTTTGTGTGGACCTCAGGCTAATGTGGTTCTCCCATTAATGGGAGTGTAATAAATAGATAACACATATAATCTAAGTGATAATTTTTATAATGAATAATACCCACCCAATTTATATATAACACCTAAGGAAATGAGATAATCCAAAGGTTATTTAAATGTCTAGATTTGATTTATTGCAATGGATATATCATGCTCTAGATAAAAGGTTTGCCACCGGTGAGTTGTTCAATGCCAAAAAAAATATGTATCCACATGATACTCAAATAGTTACACATAGAAAAGTAATAATAGGTAAATTAATTATCCAATATAATGACCAATTGTGCAAAGGTTTAATGGCTTTACATCTCTTTTGGGATTTTCTAATTTACTAGATATTAGGATTTTTGAAAATTTTGAATGTTTTTGGAATTTTGGACTAAGATATACATAGGAGAACTATTATATATAATATATATATAGGAATATAAAAAATTTACAAGTAACCATCTATAAACTGAAAAACAATCTTAGGTAGAATCTCAAACAATAGCTAAACCAACTACAATGGGGTAAGATCACAAAATAACAAGAGTGTTGTCTGAGACTAACTCACAAAATAGTGAAAGCATGGTATATTGTCTATTGTATGTGAAACATGAGAGGAATAATATCCCAAAACAACATTGATGCATGTAATAAATACCATTTAATATCAAATTAGAATTCACAGTGATACCAAATGAAACTGTAGGATCATTAAAGAGATAAAATATGTTGCATCAAGAACTATCGAGTATGTAAACTATGAAAAAAACATGTTAATGTTATAAAATTATTACTACAAGGATGTGATAATGATGATCAAAATTAAACTACTATTTTGAACTATCCATTAAAATCATTTGTAGTACCTGCAGGTCATAATCAAGATCAAGACATGAAATGGAGATGGGGGAAGATAATGTTGGGCTAAGGAATGGAAAATGAAAGTAAGAAGAATAGGAAAGGATGTGAAGGAAATTACCCCAAGTAGGGGTTCTCATATACAAATTTTAATCAATTCAAATATAAAAATGCTTGAGATGCATAATGTTTAAAGGTTTATCTAGATCATATCCTTCTAGTGTATCCGACTTGTATGCCCCATAACCATAATTTGTAGTGATAATGAAAGGACCTAGACAAATTATCTTGAATTTAACTTTATTATTGCATTTGGAATTGATATTTTATGGATTATATTTTAATACAAGATCAACCACTTCAAACTCCCTTAGGATGATGCACTTGGTATAACTATGGTGAAGCCAATTATGATATGATTTGAGATGACACAATGTGGCTATCCATTTCTCATCCAAGAGATCAAATTATTGAATCTTGATTACTCTATAATATTCATTATAAATTATAACCTCTAATGAAATATGTAGAGAGGGAAACTTTATCTCAATCAGAAGAATGGCTTCAAAAATAAACACTAAGGAGTAGGGTGTTGCACCTATAATATTACATATATTGGTATAGTAGGCCTAGAAGGTAGGAAATAATTTCAAGTTTCATTCTATGCCAATTTTTTTTTAATATTATTCTTAAGGATTTTGATAATGGTTTTATCAAATACTTCATCTTGGCCATTACCTTATAGGTAATGGGGCATAGACAATCTATATTTAATATGGAATTTTACATAGAGGGTTTTCACATCCTTGTTCTTTAATGACTTCCCATTATCATATGTGATGGAATATATAATGTCATAACAATAGTTGAGGTGTTTCAGGATGAATTTTGAAATCTTCTTCCTAGTTACATAAATGAGAAGCATTACCTCAAACCACTGAGTAAAGTACTTGGTGGTATCTAGGATATATTTATGTCTATATGAAGCATTGGGGCTTATCTTACTGATGATATTAATCCCCCATGAATAAAACATCCAAGGAGAAGTAATAAGATGAATCACTCATGAGGAAAAGTGAATTAAATCACCAAGTTTTTGGCAAGCAAGGGATTTATTAACATAATCACATACATTTTCTTCCACTATGGGCTAATAGCATCCTATTCAAATGAGTTTATTGACAAATACATTATAATTGTATGATCCCCATAAATCCCTTCATGCACATCTTTAAGTGATAATTTAGATTCACATGAGTTTAAACATCAAAACAATGTCCCATCATAGCCTTTATGATAGAGCATATCACCATGTAAAGTGTAATGGAATGCATTATGAATAAAAGGAACTATGTTGGTTTCATGTTAGGTCAGTGGAAAGAATGACATATTGGAGATAGGTATATACATATTGGTACTAAGGGGAATCAACACTAAAAATATCACATACCATTCAATGTTTGGATGAGTGTAAGATAGCATAAGAAGGTTTTTAATAAGAAATTGATATACCTAGACATTAGAGTATATCTATACCAAGGATCCAATAGTTGTCATGGCATCATCTGATCTATTTTTTTCCTTAGGTATCTACTCAAACTAGATACATTCAAAGTGGTATTTAAGATTATCAACCATTCATTTATAGGGCACAATATTCTCATCCCTAGTTTTATATTGATCTTTAACCTAATTGATTACTAGTTATGAATCATTACATATGACCAATAATCAAATTTTCGATTTTAATACTAAGTAAATCCCTACAATAAGTGCCTCATATACTACAATATTATTGGTACACAATAAATCAATTTGTAATGCCTTGGGAATGAGACCCACATGTGGAAAAATGAATAAAATACTATCCCTTAAACCATGAGTCATGAAATAACTATAAAAGTATAACTTATATTGGCATGATTATTCAAGAGTAAATATAGACTCATCTTAGAAATGCATGGTTAGAGGATGTACATCTAAAAATAGTGATTTAAATAATTGATCTATAAGTACTTTCCATTTAATGTCATTTTTATTAGTATATTATATGTCAAATTAGCTAAGTATCATGATCCATTTAGTCATACAAACTATTAATGTTATTTTATGAAGGATATATTTGAGGGGATCAACCTTTCTAATGATAATGGTTTGGTTGTTTAGAATATAATGGCATAACTTATTTGATGAAAATACTAATTCCAAACACACTTTTTCAATAGGTGTATAGTTATGTTCATACATTATTAGTGTCCTACTTAGATAATATAATACAAATTTCTCCCCTAGTCATCATATTGGTCCAAGAGTGCCCCCAAGGCATGTTTAGTTGCTAAAATAAATAGGGATTCACCTAGCTTTGATGGAACCAGAATTGGAAGGTTTTTAAATAGATTTTTAGTTTATTAAATGCCTCTTGATATTTGAAATTATATTTAAAATTGGTTCCATTATTCAAGATATGAGTTAAATTAAGGAAATGATCAGCCAGCTACAAAATGAAGTGATGAATAGATTAGATTTTGCCCTATAAGTTATGGAGCTATTTAAAATTAGGAGGCAACATTTATATTATGGCCTTCACCTTGGATATATCTAATTCAATTCTATGATAGGAAATAATTAAGCCTAAAAATTTTCTTGGTGTAACTCCAAAGTCACATTTCTGTAGGTTGAGGTGTATTTTGTATTCATGAAGTTTATTAAATATACTTCATAAAAAAATTGGATGTGTAGACCATGCTTTTTAATTACCTAGTATATCATCAATGTAATATTCAATAATGTTATGAATCATATAATGAAATATTATAGTCATGGCATGTTGGTATGTGGCCCCAACATTCTTCAAGCCAAATGGCATAACGTGATAGTAGAATGTTCCCCATGGAGTGGTTAGCATTTTTTTGTGTTAATATTTTGGCATATTATTAATTTGGTTGTATCCTAAAAATACATCCATGATGGATAAAATTTCATAACCCATTATTGAATATAAAATAATTTTGATGTTTGGTAATGGGAATCATATTTTAAACATGATTTATTTATGTCCTTGAAGTCTGTGCATAAATGAATGCCTTCTTATTTCTTACTAAATAGAAAAATGTTGAATATATATTTAGAGTAATTAATTGGTATAATAAATCTAGTCCCTAATAACTTTTCCAACTCTTTATTGACTAGGATAGCAATACGTGAATGCATTTTCTTTAATTTTTGCTTAATGGGCTTCACATTTTAATGTAAAAAAAGATGGTGTACCACTAGAGATGGATCCAACCTAGGCATATCCACATAATTCCATGCTAATATGTAATAAACTCTCTAATAATGAAAATAATGAAGTCATCCTCCTTAGTAGTGATGGATGCACCAATTTTAACCATTTTGGGGTCATTTTTTGTGCCAATATTGGCCTTTATATTGTCTTCCATGAATAGTGTAAAACCATGTTCTATGAAATCAAGAGTAAATGGAAACTAATATTCTTGATTTGATTGTGTACCCTTAGTTCCATGCAAGTAAGAAGATTATGAATCATTTTTTTAGGTAAAGACCAACTGAAAAACATTTTTATAAAGTCTTGAATTAACTAGTCAAATACCCTTTATTTTTCTACACTAATATATGATCCAAAGTTAAGATGTGAACCTATAGGACTCTAAGTTTCTTGAGGATAAATTCAAAAATTCCCCATCGAATGTAACCTAAAATATGTTTTCAGCAATGGAATTATCTTTTTCTTTACTTTTTTCTAGTCTAAAAGTGCCTCAAAGAGGTTTTCACTAAAGACCTTAATGTTTGATTTTATTTTTTATTTTTACAAAGGAAGTTCACCTACTCTCTAAATTAGGTGGAAGGGTCCAATTTGATCTCAAAACCTTATTTTTTTATCCCAAATTAGAAGATAAATTCTTATACCTATGAATTTTGGTAGTGATTCTTCATTATTTAATTCATCTAATGATATAATGTGATTTTGTTGATCATAATTTATTAGCTCAATATAATGGAGGCTAAGAGGAATATTAGGTGAATAAGTGATAGAAAAAATGGTATTGGTATCAAAGAGGTTAGTGTAAATGAACTCATAATAAATATTATAATAAGACTTTATGTCACTATTAGTATCATCTTTGTTAGTAGTTAAAGTAGTGTCACTTTAAAGATCTGAGGGGTCACCCCTAGTTGGATTGTATCCAATACCTCAACTACCTTTGTGTTTAGTAGTAGACATATAATCAAAAATATATTATTGATTTGGCCCCAATAATTTCCTTTTAAAATCTTAATGTTTGAGGATTTTTTAGGAATGGGATACATATCACTCTAATAACAAGAGGTGAAGTCAACTTTGGGAGGGCCTGAGGGCTGTGGCACCTGATTTAGGGTTCCTATTGAAGGCCACCCCTATGAAGGCATGGCTGTGGGAGATGATGGCCAGGAAAATGGGCCTGGGGGAAATCTCCTTCACTCAAAACCTATCAAACATCCTATGCCTCAGTTCTGTATAAATACAACAGGATATTCCTGAGGCAACTGTCGAAGCTATGAAACATAATTAGGGCACAGAACATGGATCCTAAAAGTGGGGTGTGGAATCAGCTGAACAATGTAGTTCTGGTGTTCGACAAGGGGCATCCGCTAGTGTAAGGACACTAGGGCTGCGGGCAGTGTGATTTTAGGGTTTGAGGGCATGGTGGAGCACGGCCTTTTTCTCGACATGGCTAAGGCTGTCATTATTGTTGAATCTAATGGTGTCTCTACCAAATCAAAGGGATAGAGTAGCTAAAGGTATTTTGCAGAATTTCAATGTCCCGGTAAATGCTTGTGTGTCATTATTGCAATGGCAAACTGCATTGTTAGCCAAGGTATAATGCTAAAGATATATATATTTTTTTCATTCTTTACCCTATGCTATAAGTTCTTTGAGGTTTCAGGTCCTTGTAAAACCTAGGCAATTTTATTGGTCTATGTTTGTGGTTTTAGGTCCCTGTAAAATGTAATTTTGATGTTGCTCTGCAGTAAGTTTCAAGACTACTTTTCCTGGTGGTTGTTAATGCTTTATCTTTCTTGATTTTGTTAAAGGGTTTTGGGGTCCCTTTAAAACCTGCTTTTACCATAATCTAAAACAAGAGGTGAAGTCATCATTTTACAACCAACAATCCTCAAAATTGCTAAGATGGTCTTGATCTAGTGAAGTCTTATTGATAAATAAAATAGAGCCCTTGGGATGAGACCTAGTCTTTTTTCACCATATCATATTAGGTGTTTCATGAGGTTTATTAGCCTTAATCATAGGTAATTTAGAAATATGGAATGCATCCTTGATGTTGTGTGTACCAATACCCTTATCTTCAATATTGAAGTGGGAGGAAAATTGGGGAGGTGGATTGGAAGAAGTGGATGCAGGGTCACTTAAATTGGAAAGATTAATAAGCTTTGGCCTTGGATTGTTTATAGACATGATCATGCTAGGATAGCAGTTGTAATGATTATAATTAGATTATAAATGATTGTAATAATGATATGGATGTAAGTCACTAAGAATAATGACCTTCATTATATAATGGGGATTTTCATGCATTAATGAAGAGTGGAAGGAAATTCATGTGCTTCATAAATCCAAGGGCATATAGTAAGTAGATTTTAAAGAAGCTCAATATTGATGACATGACAAAGGGTGTCATGGGTGATAGGCCCAATGGTGATTAGTATTAAAATAGTGTCTTTTGATTCTATATGCATTACAATATGCCTTAATCATAATGGTATTCAGCTAGAAATAATTTAAGTTATACCCCAAGATTTTTGTCTATTTTAGTGAAGTTATATTGAGGTATGAACCATTATCTATAAGAACCTGCTTAATAGTGGTGGTTTATGATGGCTTCAATGTGAGGGGGCTTTTTGTGTAGGGGACCAAGGGATGACATGTCACTCTAGTCAAATGTAAGTTTTTGACATAGGGATAAATTCCCCATTAGTACTTTAAATTTATATGGTTTTATGTCATTGGGTACCTTAGATGGTTGAATAAGTTAATACAATATGGTCTTATGAACTTCTAATGTATAAAAGAGATCTAGGATAAAAATATGTTTCAATGTATTGTTTAATTATTCACAAAGATTGTAATACTTCTCAACATAAGGAGGAGATGGTTTTTCTTTAAAATTTAAAGAGCCTTGTATATGATTATTATTGGATGAAGGTTTGGTTTTTGAAGGTAAAGTGTTCATAATGGAATTAGTATTGGAATAAGGTAAAAAAATTTGAACCATAACCTTAAAAAATCATGTTGTAACTACATAATTTCAAGGTAGAGAAAGGTTAATTGAATTATAATGAGATGGTATATGATTTTGAATAGTTACCCATGGTCATTGTGTAATGATAATGTTATTGCATGATGGATAAGGGCCATGAAAATACGAAGGAGGAAATCCTAAAATGGAAGGAGCAACACTTTGAGGTGTGTTGTAAGATTGATAAGAATTAATTTTTATGGTAGCTACATGATTATTGATAATGCTACCTAAAACATTTTTTTAGTTGTATGGAACATCATGGTAGCTATTGATTAACTTGGGAATATTGACCTTGATTACAATTTCCCTTATTTTGATTACACCCTTGATTTTGATGTTAATTACCTGATTAGCATTGATTAGAAATGGATATTTGTATTTACCCATGTTTTAGTTGGATGTAGAAGTAATGTTATCCAACTCAATATCCCTTCACTCTAGTAGATCCTGAATGAAGTGCCTTAATTTCATGCATCTATGAACTCTATGCCCTTTGACATGATGGAAATCATAATACTTGGTATCTCTATACCATTTAGGTTTTATTTGGTCTTCAGGAAAAGCTTTTAGATTCATCCAAATGACCATATTATCTATATCTAACATCTAAAATAAAACCTTAATAGGTTTACCAAAGTCATTGAATAACTTATTATGATACTAATCCCTTCATTGAAGTGATCTTCACAATGTGATTGTTATATTAGGTGGAGCAATTTAGATAGGCAGTGGTTACACCATCTACACATGTTTGGATTATATTACACCATCTTATACAACATTTTTATTTTCATAAATGGATTTGGTATTCTCTAATGTACTAGCATGTGCTTATGGAGGAGCTTGATCTTGTGCCTAGTTATGATAATGGATCTTAACTAGTCCTTTATCTATAAGTGATTTTTCAATCTACACTCCTTTATATACAATCTCCTTAAATGTGTCTACACAATGGAGACTAAAACTATGAGTCACTTCTGAGTTTAAATTATATGTGAAAATATCAGCTAATGATTTATCAGGAAGATTATGTGTAAAATAGCTAGCTAAGTTTCTACATCACTGTAGTTAAGCATAAAATCTTTCCCCACCACATTGTTTAGTATTTCATAAGTCAACCATGGTTAAATCATGTTTGATTTAATAATATAAGTGATTTAAAAAAATTTATGATAGGTCATCAAAGGTGATGACAGACCCTTTTGGCAAGTGTAAAAACCACTCTAAATCTAGTCCACCCAAACTGCATGGAAATAAGTGAAGTAAATAAACATTATTGTAGGATACCTTCTAAACTCTTTTATGTTCCCTTGAGGATTACCCTTTCCTTTATATTTATAAATTTAGGCATATTTAAATGAGTCACAAGAGTACTTGAAGTATTCTCATGTCAAATGGGTAAGGACATATTTCATAAAATTTATACCTTTTACTTGGATCCCTAGAACAACATCCTTTATCTATTGAAACTCTTATAGAGTGGGATAATTATAATATGTGGGAAAATTATATTGTTGATTATTTAAGAGGATTGTATTGATTGGGATAGATATTTTTATTGTGATTAAAATAAGTAGGAAATCATAATACTTGCTAAGGCACATTATTATGTTTGGTTATTAGGGTCATTCATCCTATAACCAAGATTATACTATTGGTAAGGCACCTATTATTGTTGACTAGTGTTAGGAGGTAAATTATCAATACTATTGTCTTTGGGGAGTCTTTTGTCAATAGTGTGGAGTTTACTATTAAAAATTAGAAACTTTTCACAAAGGAAATTTTTGTTAGAAAGTGGGAATTTTTTGTTGGTTGGAAGGGAGAGGTTGTGGGTTATAAGAACCTATTGAAGATTAATCATAACACATTATTGAGTTGGAGGATTTGATTCTTGATGCTGTGGATTTTATTTGGTTTATTTTAATGGGGGTTCATTAGTAACCTATTGATATGAAATTGAAAAAGTAGGTTGGGTGTTAAGAGGAACTTGTTGAGGTTTCAAAGGAACCGCTTGTGAACTAGATACACATTTCATTGATTTCAAATAATTTTTTTGTGAGTTAGAAGTAATATACTAGGAATTATTGCTAAATTTTTGATGCATACTAGTGGAAGTAAGATGTTTAGAATTATGAATAACTTGTTATTGCAAATTAGATGAGGGGACTTATATAGAAATAAGAAGTTGAGAACTAGGAAAAATGTGATGTATATTTGGGAATAATTATGGTGGACTGATAGCTTGTAAAAATAGGTCCAAAAGAGGAATCTCTTTGATAGCTATAGAAATATCCACATTTACATGGAAATTAGTTGAAGGATCTCATTTTTATTTCTCAATGGGTAATTTCTAATCCAAAAATAAATGATTGTTTAAATAAGTATTGGATAAGGTATTAGCCACAAAATCCATGAGTTTTATAGCTTATTGTAGTTTATAAGTGACAAGTTTGTTATTTTGGATGGTATCTACAAGTTGTCCCTTTCCTTTACTTGATGATTATGAAATTTATCTAGAGTTTCATGCAAAGGCTTGCCCACGAGTGGAAGTTGAATCATGAGGTATTTCTTTAATTTGGACATGGCTTCACACCTCTTTTATTCTGAGTGGTACTTCATTGTACGTTGGTTGATACACTTCTTATTCTTAGTTTTATTTTTTTATGGTTGACTCACATGAATCAAAATTTCACACACACAAAAATAACTTAGAATAAATAGATTATCCCAAATAAAGGGTAATTCTAACATATCATCAAACCATCAACCTCATAATTAGTGTTATATATAGCACCACATCAATGATCTCATATTAGATTTGAATCAATTGGATATGAGCATATGTAACACTTATTTTTGAAAATTAAAAGTGGATTTATCAATTTGAGATTTAATGTGAAGTCAAGTTGTGACTCTAAAATGGAGTTTGGAATATCTCATGATCAAAGCAGGAGATTCAAGATTAAATGTGTCAAAGTAGAATGTCAAGATATAACTATGAGTGAAATTAGAGTAAAATGTTAAAATTCCAAGAATGAGATTCTTAAATATCTTTTAAATGAATTTGGTCTTGAAATCATGAAAATGGACTTGATTTTTTCTTCACCCTTGAATTTGTTTCAAGTTTAGACTTTCATAATTTTACTTGAGTTTCAAAGTTGAATTTAGTTTAATTTCAAAAATTAACTTTAGTTGAATTTTAAAAGTTAAATTCAATTGACTTTTTGAAAGTTAACCTTTATTTACCTTAGTTGAACTCAAAGAGTTGACCTTAATTGACTTTGGAAAGTTTGGAATTGAAACTAAAATTGAATTTTAACTTGAGATTGGAATTGAATGAAGATTAGAAATTATTTGAAATTTAAATTGATTAAGTTTGAATGAGAAACCAATTTTGGTTCAAACAAACGTAATTTAATTTTTTTTGAAATGGATAGTGTAACAATACAATAGGGATAAAGTACTACCAAATGGTCGGTGTAATACTTTATAAGGGAACAAAGATGACCCAAATTTTGGGTAGAGTAATGTTTTGTTTCATGATTCTAAAATGATAATCTTTTAGACGTAAGATTTATTTAATTTATTTGACATGTAAGTTGTGTCACACAACATGAGTATAAGACAAAAATAAAACAACATGCATTAAAAACAAGCCCTATCTCTTGTGGAATGTTGGATTATTTTAGGATCCAAATATGTTTTTAATTAGTTTATGTTTTGTTTCAGGTTGGTTTCACCTATTGGTTAGTTTTGTAACCAAATTTCACTTTCTATAAGCTTTAAATTCTTACCTTTCTATAAAAAAACATGTTTTTTATATTAAATACATTTTTCTAATTTATTCCTCCAAGATCTGAAAGCCATCAATGGTATCAGAGCCACATTTTGAGGGAGGAAGCCATGAATGTGTATAGATAAGAAGAGAGATTCATCCTTAAATGTGCCACCTTTTATCCATAGAGAATTCATATGGCTTCTAGCTAATGCATTTAAAATAAAACATATTGTTTTAACAATGTACAATGTTGTAGATGAGGCATGGCCTAACATAGAGTGACTAATCTTGTATGGCATTTGAAGTAGATGTGGTGCAGCTATATGGTGGTAAAATCTAACTAGAAAAATATCAAAATTCTCTGGTATAAAATTCACTTGTATGATGCTTAAATACTGGTATGGATATTTTTGGTTAAGTTTTTTTTCTTTTGTGATCATTTACTACACTTATTTGGTGACCTAGAATGAATGAAGTAGTAATAAAGTCTTTTGGAATTGTATTAACCACCTGAATTGTAGAATTATATGATGCTAATCTAGAAAACATATAGTCAAAATTTAATCTAGTTAAAGAGAATTTACCATTATGATTTGGCTATTACATTGTTGGGGACATTAAAGTGTCTAATAAGATGAAATTTAAATCTTGAAATAATCAATTTTTTTAGTGATGCTTTAAAAAACCTAAAATCAGTGGGTTCTGTGATATAGTAATCTATTGGATAAAAAAATTAACATTGGAAAAAAATTTGGTGAAAAATATTAACATAGTTTATCCTATCTATTATTTTAAATCCATAAAGTTAATTTTATATTAAATATTTTACCTTTTTATGTTTAATTTTATTAAAGACAGGGTGGTTATATATTTATTTGTGGGTCACTTGAAACAAATGTCCTATGGTTCAAAATCTTTTATAGTCATTTTTGGTTAATTTGATAATTGATGAAATTTAGTATTTTGATCTTATTTTTGGTGTAAATGAGTTATAAAGATAAATGAGATTTTCAATGAAAATGGTGATATAAGGGTGTAATAGGAATTATAAGGTGTATTTTTTTGACAAAATCCAAAAATCCTTATATTTTTGTAAATGGAAGCTATTTTTGAGGGTAAAAGTAAAACCCCAATAACATTCCCTTTTTTGCATCATGGCAAAAATTGGTAGTTTAATCTCTAAAAAATGGTAAAATTTCACCTAAAACTACAAATAATGAAGTAGAAACACGGAATATACACTCATTTTTAATGACTTATGGGACATCACTATGAAAGAGACCACACCACTGATTGAAGCCAAAAAATTAGTTGATTACCAAAAATGAGATGCGCAGGAACTCACACTATTAAAAGCATCCTACATTGAACAGTTTATTATTCATATAGAAGCAATTAAAACTAGTGCATGGAAAGCATTAAAGGATATGTATGATAAAGAACCCACCTATAAAAATATTATCTCTTAATGTATATATTTAATAAAAAGATTAGTATTAATGCAGATGTATCTGAATATCTCTTCCACATGAAAACATTGAAACAAGAATACTACATAATTGGTGGTAAAATTAATGATGACATGTTGATTTATATTACATTGAATGGCCCTAATTTTACATACACCAATTTTTTTGAAATATTATAGCTTAGTGATAAGCTTAACGGTGCCACATTTGATTCTATTTGTTAGTTATTAACTCAATATGAATGATAGTTTTTAAGGAAAAAGAGTACACCTACTAAAGAGGCTCACTATACAAAGAATAGGTCCCATAATAGAGATCATCATCATGTATAATGATAGTTTTAGAAACACTTTTTGAGTCATTCTTTGAGGAACTCTCCCCACTATTTTATACAGTCTCCAGAGCATTCACATTGACACTCTCTAGGGTCTTAAAAATGTAAGCATCACCATAAGCACTCTTCTTATATTTATTCTAGTGATTTAAGCTATTATGGATCTCATAGACACAAGAAATAACCCATATGTTTCAAATGTGGTGGTATTAGACATCTTACATATGTATGTCCTTATCGATGACCTCATTCTCTACGTAAAAAGAAAGCTAAAGAAAATTATGTGGGTCATTCTAGTGGAAAATATTCTAGTTACTCCATTTATTTAGGATATTCTAATACTTCATCTAATTAGGAGATGTCCCTCATGGCCAAGTTCTATGGTCCTAATGGACTTGACACCATATTTTGAGTGCTCAGTGATTCACCCATCTTGTGCGAGCTACTAGGCTCAAGACTAGGATTTTTTTGTAGCAGCAATTTTTTTTGGCTTATGTTCTTACTTTTGATTTCATTTTTGGCTTTTAATAATTTATATTCATGACATGGAGAAGATAGTGTTATTTTATTTTGATTATCTTGGTGTACAACTTCTCACTCTCTCCTAATAGGGAAGAAGATATTGCATTTATTGGTCTTTGATTAGTTGTCAGTGACAGTATGAGTTGATAGGGGTTGTTAGCACCTTCAATGTTGATAAAAGGTCATGAGAATTTATTAGAAATTAGAGAGATGTGACATATGTAGTATAGGATCTGTCACTTATATGGGTTCCTATGTGGGACCTTATTTGGATCGATGTAGTTGGACATTCTTGATTATGTTCTATTGTAGTGCAGTATGTTGATCACCAAGGATGATCAAACTTTGATCATGTTTATTAGCCATTTTTTCCATAACTCATAGGGGTGGGCTTCTTTATGGAGTGCCATCAATTTTTGTTCAGTTCCTAAGGTAAATTATACCACTTATTGTACATGGATCAAGGGGAGTTTG
Organism: Torreya grandis; assembly: GCA_037957365.1. NCBI lineage: Eukaryota > Viridiplantae > Streptophyta > Pinopsida > Cupressales > Taxaceae > Torreya > Torreya grandis. The sequence goes on along the minus strand of JARHVA010010408.1, from coordinate 152,959 downwards.
TTGGATTATTTTATGATCCAAATATGTTTTTAATTAGTTTATGTTCTATTTTAGGTTGGTTTCAGCCATTGGTTGGTGATCTAGAGTTTAACTCAAAAAATATCTTGAATAAGATTGAAAACTAAACCATTACATAGATCTTTTTGACGCCTTTCTAATGATATGTAGAACATAGAAAATGGAGCTCCTATGCTCCTTGTGTAGAAAGTCAAATTTCTAATCAAACTTGTTAAATTAGGTAAAAGTTGGTCAACTATATAAATTGACCATTTTAAAATGATCTGATAATAGTTCCATGGTGAAGATCTTGTTGTGGGATTTTTGGCACAATTTACAATTCATGAAATAGATTTCATTTGCAAAAGACATGGTTGGTCAAAGTTATGGTCAAACCTGGTCAACAGAATAATGTGGCAAAAATTTGGACCAATAAGAATGTGACACATGGTAGTTAGTTCATGCAACAAAATAGTGGGTTTCAATCATTTGGTTTTGACAAGTGATCTTTGATAATCGGTAAAGAAATTGGGGTTTGAATGGAACATCCAGTTAGACATCGATAAGTGGCACAATGAGTGATTGACAAGTGGCATGGCGAGAGGTCAACAAGTGGTATGGAAAAATTGGACCACATGGTGGGTCCTCAATCCACCACATGGCTTGACACTAATTAACTATCATGTCTAATTTTATATTTTCTAAATGTTCCAAACAAACCATTTAATTTCCACGTAAAGTCCATGTGACCCCATATTCCATTCATGTTCCATGCCACCTATTCCATATTCCTTGTCACATTTTCCCATGGTACCCACACCTATACCATGTGAAAGATCCAATCCACCACATGCCATGTTAATTCCACCATATATCCACTAAAATCTATGCTAATGCCAAATACTTGGCATGTTAAACATTTACTTTCATGGTATTAGAATATGTTTAAATCTACCCACTTACTAAATGTTGGACTAAGGGATATGCATTGGCCACTAGATGCATGGATGAAGACTTAAAACCCTATCCTCCCATTTAAAATGGATAAGGCCCAACCACTTGGGCTACAGGATCAAGCACTATATAAAGTTCTAAAACTTGTATTTAAATGCATTTGAAAAGCTTAGCAGCCAATGTTATAAGCTATAAGAGCTTATGTATCTTACGGAGAGAGCCAAAAGTAGAATTTGGGAAAATTCCAAAAAGGGATTGATATTATTTTTCTCCAAGGAAAAACATTGTAGTTTTTTATTTTTCATTTTGAGAACTTCTAAAGAACTTTTAAGCCTTAGAAGTAGTCCATTATGCTAAGGCATAAGGACCTATTTCTACTCTTGCTCCGATTTGAGGCATCTAGAGTCATTTATGGACTTTGAGGTAAAATAGTGAAATATTCTAGTTTATGAGAAGGTTCTATCTATATGTTGAGTGTCTAGATTTGAGGTTGTTTATTACCATTTTTTATGTTTGGAAGTGATATTTTTGAGTAAAATATAGCTAGAGGTGTGTTTTAGGAAGGTGAAGAATCTATCCATGGATTTAAAGATTATTCAAAGGTCCATAACACTTGAATTCATTATTATTATGTAAGGTTTTTATCTACTTATAGACATATTATAATGAATTGGTTTAGCTAGTTAGCAAACTCAGAGACATAGGCATTGTTGAACTCTCTAATTAGCTCTTGTGCAGTGTGGTGTGTAATTTCTTGCATTACTTTTCCTTAAGTTGATTATTTTATAGAATATTTTTTTGTATTTAATATTTTTCCTACAAAGTATCCAAGTTAAAAAAAAATCATGAAAATAAGTTCCAATTTATGGATTAGTTGGTTTTGTAACCAACTTTCTCTTTTCATAAGATTTAAATGCTTACCTTTGTACAAAAATAAAGTAATTTTTGATATTGAATACATTTTTCTAATTTATTCCTCCAAGATCAAAAATACATCAAGGAATAATAGGTGTGTAATTTAATTATATTCCACACAACTAGCTTACTTGAAGTGGTGATATATTGGTTGCACACAATCCTCATTAACAAGTGGTATGTTGTGAAATCTTAGGGGCAATTGGTTTCCCTCGCACTATAAGTTTTATTATGGGTGAAGATCTTAATCTAAAATCTCGAAATGGATTTTATAAATGGTCCCCAATATAACTCATAGTATGTGGGCCTCAAAATATATTCAAGAATAAAAAAGAGTGGGAAATTCATAATAGGTTTTAGCCTCCTCATGAGTATTGTTAGCCAAAATTTGGTTACCATGAATGAGGATTAATAAAAAATTTGATTCAATTGATCTTAACTTTGTTGATATCCATTATGAGGGAATTATATTAGTAATTAATGATCTAGGATGATAGGTATGTGTCTCCCTTGGCATCTTACAAGGTTATTTAGAATGGTATAGTTGGCAACTAAGTCAAGTCACTTTATCTTGTCATGTATTTGTCATTCTTTAGGGTCTTCATTATGTGTTTAGCATCATTTACAATAAGTTTGAAAAAGTTAAGTTAAGTCATATATTAAGTCAAGGAGTAATAAAATTCAAGGATATAAGGTGGTGACACTTCCAAGATAAACATGGTGTAAAGATGGTTAAATTGGTCAAGAAAACCAAACTAGTAACTTGATTACATTATTTGTAGATCAATTTGGAGAGTTTAAGGTATTTTTAACAAGATTAAGGTATTTTAATAATTTAGTGTCATTATGATTTCCAATGTTAAATATGACATTGATATTAAGTAACTAATATGAATTTTTCATTCTTAGATAGAGATTTTTAAAGTCATCGAACATCAAGTGATGACATCATACTTGTGCATGTTTGTACATCTTCCCCCAAGTGCCTTAGTAACTATTTTTAAATGTTAGAGTCTTATTTTCAACTTAAATTCATAATTTACAACATCAAAATGAGGATTTATTGAGAGATATACAAGTAAATAATGGTGTGAAATGTTTTTAACTCTCTTCCACATCTGTATAGGTTAGGGGAGTATGAAGAGTCACCTAGTTCACCATCTCTAGTAGATTTAAAGGTCATAATAAATAGAATATTGAGAAAAGAATGTTTTTATAGGATTTTTTATGGTTGGAAATTAAAAAAAACTTTTATATGTCCTCATGGTCTTCTCAAATCCAAATCCATGCAAAAAGTTGAGGTGTAGATCTAAACAATGCAAAAACCCACTCCATTTCTCCATCGATCTTTTTGGTAGCTCAAGATAGACAACAATATTTTAACTTGGTACTTTGATTAAAGAGAAATTTATATACAAATATATTATCCATAGTTAGGTACCCTAATTAAATTCCTCTTTTTTGCATTTTTTCTAGATAGGCGCCTTATTTTTATGAATAATCATTAAGAAGTTAAGGAGCAAAAAAGAGATTCAAAACATTAGGGTTAGTTTTCTACAAATAAAAGGTTATAAATATTATTTAATACATGATAATGTTTTTTTAGGTTATATATAATACTATTATATCCATGAAACATCATATTTACTCAATTATCCTCATGTTCATGATTGGTGTAGGGTCAAATAGCCTTGATTTGAGAGTTTGAGCATGACAGTCATATCTGTAAAAAAATATGAGATATCTTGTTGCATAAAATGAATAATTTGGGTAGTTTTTATATTATTTAAACCTCATTAAGACTCCTAAAACTTATATAGGCACCATTGGATGCATGAAACTTCAATGAGGAAAAAGAGCTATGCATATGCAGTTAGGTTGTTTGAACTAGTTGCCATAATGGAATAATCCTAATCAAATATTAAGGTGTTTCCATTAATCAAGATAATTAAAGGATATTTACCATATTCATATAATACTTTAGTATCATTATAAAATAGGTTTTAGTTACAAGTTATTTGAGTCATGTCTCTAGTGTCTCTTCTACAAGCCAAGGAAAAAGGAGGTTTTGTGGACCTACAGGTCTACAAACCTATAAGTCACTATTGGCATTAAATGGTTTTAGTAGAAAGGGTACATGACATTTTTACATAATAAAATTTAATTTTCCTCATTCAAATACATAACTCACTTGAACATGATTTCTTAGACCATTATCCCACCTTGTAACTTAAGTGGACTATGTGGCTAAGTAGGACTGTGTGAACCCAAAAGAAGGATTATGAAGATTCTATATGCAAATTCAAGGTATCCTTAGTCTATTGGAGTAAAAAATAGATCTAAAATAAACTTAAAAAATTATATAAATTACACCAATGGATCATATAGGATGAAAAAGGTAGATAATCATGGAAAAGGGTTTTAGTCCTATAAGACTGCTTACAGGCCTATTAGTAGATAGAGAACAAGTGAAAGCATGTTTGTGGTGGTTGTTTGAGGTTAAATAAGTATTTTTAAATATAAATAATAGTATTAATACAACCTTATAACATTTTTTTAGACCACCAAGGTGCCAAAATAGAAGTGGAAGAGGATCTTTTTCAAGTTGTAGTCAAGAAAGCCTAAATATAGACCTATAGGCCTGCTTAGGAGAATTGGAGAGAAACATGTTTTTTATTTGGAAATATGAAGTTTATAAGATTGTAAAATATATATTAACTTCATTTTAAGGTGATAAAAAATCTCTATAAAGTTTCAATATGATTTAAGAAAAGAAAGGGGTCAAGAAACCTATTTAGGCCTAAAATCACACAAAGTCCTATATTCATCTATAGTGAATAAGGTTTGAACATTTTGGATTAATATTAAGAATTAAAAACTTAATAAGGTGTGGAATACATTTATGAATTATATTTATATATTTTAACTCCTTAAAAAATGTATAAAGTGACACAACAGGATTGTTAAGGCCATCAACACTAAACTACCTTGAAACCCTAGTTTTGAGCTTGTGAAGGTGGTAGTAGTTTTGAGGGATGAGTTTGAATAAAATACTAATTAAACACATCATAAAAGGTTTAAAAAAAACCAATGGGATATTTTAAGCCAAAACTAATCACTTTTACACCTTATCATGTAAAATCACCCTTCTCAAGCTCTCAAGTAGGCCTAACAACAAAAAATGGTCATCTTCTTTTGCTAAAAAGTCAATCATAAATGTGCATGGCAGCCAATGGAGTTCAAGTATATTTAATAGGTCTATGTAATTAAACTTAGTGGAATTTATTTTATGTTAATGTTCATATCTTTATGAACCATCTTTAAGAACCTAAACACCCCTAAACCCTTCTTAAACCCTAGCAAGAGCTTGACAGGAAAAAAAAGTGAAATTTATGGATCTAGATGCATTAAATTTGCCTAGAAAAACTTGAATAGCATTATAAACTCCAATAAGTCCATCACCATGCAATTTTTGTACTTTCACATGTACAAATGTATTTAATATTATACTTTTGTAAGTTTTTAGGATTAAAATAGGGTTTTTGAGTATATGAATAAATGAACATCATTGGTGAGGTTGGTTTGGAAGTTATATACCTTCTCAGACCCAAAACTCCACTATCTTTCCTCTATAAGTGTTCCTACGGGTCTAATTTCTAAAGGCAGTGTAGAGGTGTTTATGAAAAGGTGATATGGTCACCTAGGAAAGATAAAGAAACATGGTTGAATAATTTGGAAGTTATAAGTCATCACATAATATGTTTTTTTGGATATGAGATATGCCCATAAATCTTGTATCAAGTTCTCATATAGTTATTATTTCCATTCCAATGACTAATACCAATCAAATCAGACCTAATGTACTAGCAAGTGTATATGGCTAATGAAAAAGAATCTCTACCATGACTTTGGTGAATAAAAGGTGTCAATTGAAGACAAAAGAAGCATTGAGGCTCCTAGAGTGGTGTGGAGGTTTCCAATGAGGCTAATATGCCATGTTTCAAGATTATAAGTTGTAACTACTCCTTCATTAAGTGTATTGTAACTCTTCAAATAAGAGCTCCTAGCCATTTGGTGAAGTTCATCACCAAATTGAGTAACACATGTTAAAGAGGATGATAAGACTATTATTGGCCTATTATATTCAGCCTTGTAATTGACTTAAAGTGGATGACATTTTTATATTCATTTCCTACACCTCTTCTCTCTCTCTCTCTCTCTCTCTCTCTCTCCTTCATTTATCCTATATATGTTGACTTGAATGTGTTAAAAATCATTATTTAGATGAGTATGGTGAATACATACTCAAATCCACACTTGTACTATACACTTTGAATGTTGAATAAAGTTATTTCTTACCTTCTCAAATTCTTGCAATCAATGTACTTGTGTGATTGTTTATTAATGCTAGTAATAGTGTATTCACTCTCTATCATTTTTCCTCTCCTACCTCTTTAAAAATGGATTTTATTATTAAAAGACACACGGTAAGTTTGGATAACCTTCCATAGTTTATAAGTGGATTTCAGTCATTAGTGTCTTTTTTAAGCCTTTTGATTATCCCTTCTATTTAACACATTGTCTATGACCTCCATGTTGAAATATTCATGCTTGAAGGTCCTTGTTGAGTAGTGTGATTAAATTCAAGCCTAATTCATGTTCTTATTATAGTCTAGTCAAGTGGAGACTATTATTTTGGTGCATCACCTACTTAGTTTATTTTACTTTTAGTTATCTCACCCTTTTCATATCAAACAATAGGTCTAGTAGTAGTTTTAGGGTGATAACATCAAAGGGAGTTAGCCCTATCTAGAGATTAACCTCATTGATTAGGCCACCCAAAACCTATATGTGTATCCATGCAATCACTTAAGTGAGGAGGATTGAATAACCTCCTCAAGGGTGCAAATTATAATGATAATAGTTATGGTATACCTGGTGGGATAAGAGGCTTCATCCATTAAATATTTATTGGTGTTGTTCTTCAATGTACCAGCCTTTGGAAAAATGAAAACATGCACCAATGGTGACTCCAAGTTCACTGAGATAGTTTTAGGAGCCTATGTATTATTTTAATCAAATGATTTTTCATTTTTTCCTTCCTCATAAGGTTTCATGGCTAATTTTGGAGTTTATTTATGTTTCACTCAAGTTGGTGAGTCATGTCAAACTAATGTTGATCCTTGTCAATAGTTTATTGACCCTTATCAGTAGTATGTTAATTCTTATCAGCCCCATGTTGAGTCATATCAGCATTTTTATAGAGTTTTATCCTCCGTCTTAATATTTTTATCAATCTTATATGCCACCTCCCACCCCAAGTTCACCTCCTCGATAGCCTATTCATTCTTGTAATCAACCTTTTCAAGACCATGCTACTCCTAGTCAACATAATCACATTTCCAATCAGTTTATCTCAACTATGAAATGCATATGGTAGAGATTGGTAGACAAAGGGAGTATTATCTAAGTATTCCTAGTCATCTCATTTATAATGTGAGAAATACATTGCAATTGATTCAGAGAAAGTGGGGACCTTTTGAGAAGAACTGGTAGAGACTCACTAGTGACATGTTAGACATAGGTGGCATAATTTAATGCATAGAAGATAAGTTAATGGTTCATGAGGGGAATCAAATTTAGTGATATCAACCTCATGTGCTTTATCCTAATCTACCTCATCCCTCTTTTTCTCCACATATTCTCTCTCAAAATACTAAATCAAATGAGTTTCAAAGCATCCCAAGTCCCTCACACATTACTCAATCCTTCCCATCATGAAATTCAATCCATGAGAATATCCAAAAGAGGAAATTTGTTCTTATTGAGAGGGTTAAAGATCAATATAAATAAAAATTAGAGTATTTTATTGATACTAGGAGGGAAAAGAATGAGGATATCTTGGAAAAAAACTCCATTTCCCTTCCTTAATATCTCCCCAAAAGGTTCTTTAAGATTCCAAGTTGGAATCAAGTGGTGAAGTCATGGGATAAATGAAATGGAATAATCTTATATTGGGAGTTTGAGGCCAAAGAACTGTTGCCTATTCAATCCCCACCCATCCCTCCTCAATATCCTAAAACTTTCCCATCATGGAAGTTAACTCAAGAGAGCATTAAAATCAAGAAGGAGGTCCTTGTGGATAAAGTTGAGGATAAATTCATATTAATGTTTTAGGATTTAGTTGGTGAATGGAAAAAGGAGAGTTATAAGATCATTTATATCAAGAACCCAAAGCTTTTTTGTGAGTTTGAGTAGCCCATCCTTGAATAAGAACATGTTATATTGGAGCCAATGAAGATGGTTAAACTATAGCTATAATTTATACTCAATAAGGATCTAAGGAGGATAATTCAAGTTTATATGATGAATAGGTCATCATTGGAACTCTTCTTGGTGAATAAAAGAAAAAATAAATATTTAGAGATAAAGACAAAGTAAGACTTGATGAGTTGGCAATGTTGAAATCACAAGCATTTTTCAAAGTGCCATGAATGACCAAGTAGATCAGTCATATTTGCATGGATTTTATGTTGATGAGTTGTTTTAGGATGATCATATAGTAGTGGGTGAGATGGTAACAAATTATGAGGAAGTTGAAGTTCTCAGTGAGCTAATAGATCACAAGGATCAATCTAATCATTTAGATAATTTAGTTCAAGATAATTAGGATGAATATACATTTGAGGTTTTAATCTCTCCAAAAAAACCATAAGTTGATAACCCTTAAGAAAAGGTAAATTTCTACTTTGAACTTCCTTGTTCCCTTCAAGATGATGAACCTCTCCCTTACTACAAAGAGGAGTTTTATGAAACAAAAGAGGATCTAATTGATTTACAAGATAATGAAAGGAAGTTTGAGGTAATTGAATTAGGTTTCAATCTTATACAAGGAGAGTATAGGCTGGAAAATATATAGGAAGGTAACTTTGGAAAGAAAGTCAACATGCAAGAAAGAATTGGTTCTCCAATTCTAACATTCTAAGAGGTAATTCCACTTAATGATGACTTGTTTAGTGTCTTCAAGATGGGATATCAGCATATCAATAATTTTGTAGAATTTTTCACTGTTTAAAGATGAAACAAACCTATATTAACTTCAACCTCTCAAAGAACAAGAATCTTCACCTCTTGAAGCAAATTTTACGAGTAGGATGCAAGAAACATGTCAATTGATTTAGTTTGATCCACCAAATACTGAGGAGGAAAAATTTTATCATGTGATAAAGGTTAAACAAGTATACATAATTAAAATAACATGCCCTATCATCTATCTATTCCATTTCATGGCTAATAAGGAGATTTCACTACATATCATTTTTATTTTAGAACATGAAGATGACCCTAAACATGTTTTAGATCATACCAAGTATATACCCCAAATCACTCATGATTAAATCAAGGTGGAAGAGGTGGATAAGGTTGATTTTAAAACCAAGAGGATTTCAAGATCAACATTTAGTTACCTCTTATCCAATCTCTCATAGATACCATTAGGTTTGCCAGTCACATGAGCTTGGTGAAGAAAGGTAGCTACTTTATACTACCAGTTAATGGTTTTATTTAGGTATGTATCTATTTAATAGAGTAGGTTAGTATAAGATAGATTAGTTGATTTTTGTCTTGTATTTCCTCTAGGTGATTTGTAGCATAAGTGTGTTATTCTTTCTTTTTTGTGTGCATCTTACTTTGGTGTGTTTGTTTTTTATCTTGTTGTGTTGGTGAAGGTAAGTCAGAATGTTTTATTTGTTTCAAAAGGTTTTTAGTTGAGTGTCAAGGTAAATTCATGTTTTGTGTCTAGCTAAGATGACTCCATATCCTAATGGATGGACTAGATAACTGGTCTAAGGTTCATATTAGGCATGCAATCCTAAGAGGTCACCAAATATGTAAGCCAAAATTTGGCTACCATGAATGAGGATCATTCAAAACTTTGATGCACTTGATCTTATATTTTTTATGGCAATTATGAAGGTCTTTTATTAGTCATTAATGATCTAGGATGATACATATGTATCTCCCTTGGTAGCTTATAGGTCATTTAGGATGGTCTAGTTAGCAGTTGAGTCAAGTCACTTTGTCTTGTCATGTATTGGTCATTCCTTATGGTCTTTATTATGTTTTTAGTATTATTTAAGGTAAGTTTTAAAAATTGAAGGTAAGTGGAAAATCAAGTAAGGGAGGAATAATACTCAAGGATACAAGGTGGTGACCCTTTCAAGACAACGATGTTCTAAATCTAGTCAAATTGGTCAAATAAACCAAAATGGTAAGTTGATTACTTTGTTTTTAAATCAAATTGGAGAGTCTAAGGTATTTTTGATAAGATTAAGGTATTTTAATACTTTAGTCTCATTGTGTTTTCCAATGTTAAATATGACACTTACTAGTAAGTAAAAAATATGAAGGTTTTATCCTTGGATAGAGGTTTTTTAAAGTCATCTAACATCAAGTGATGACATAATACTTGTATCTGTCTATACATCTTCCCCCAAATGCATTGGTAATTATTTTTCAATGTTGGAGTCCTATTTATAACTCCCATTCATCATTTCCAATGTAAAAATGAGGATGTATTAAGAGATCTATAGGAAAATAAGGGTGTGAAGTGTTTTGGAACTCTCTTACATGTTCATACAAGTTAGGGGAAGATGAAGAGTCACCTAGTTCACCATCTCTAGCAGTTTCAAAGGTAAGAACATATAGAATCTTGAGAAAAAATGTTTTTGGAGGTATTTTGTAGAGGATTTATAATGGTTGTCAAGGTAATAACTCTTTCATATGTCCCCATGGTATTCTTAGACCTAAATCCATGTAAAATGTGTAGGTATATATCCAAATTATGTAAAAACCCACTCCATTTCTCCATCGGTCTTTTTGGAAACTCAAGACTATTAGGAACCTATGCGACCCCTTCTCTTTACATTATTAGTATATTAGCTGTTATGGATGCATATGATTTGTAAGTCATCTTGTGAACATTTTATTTATCTCACATTTAAGGGAAGTAGTAGTTTTTTATATTAGACTTAGTATATAAGTAAGTGTTGAGGCCAATAGAGGTATCCAAAAATTTATTATATTGAACTTACTCAAAGGAAGTTGCCCCATCAAAGTGGCCTATGATTAATATAATAATTCTAGTGATTTGGTTAACTATATAAATATGTTAGTACATGTATTATCATTAATTTATTATAGGAGGATCCTTTCATCTGGTATCAGAGCACTTTCTAAGGCCAAATTTTTCTTTCCTCCAAAAACTCTTAACTCTATTCTACTACATAATTAATTTAAGTACTTATCTTTATCATAATAATATTTTGGATTTGGGTAAAAACTTGACTACATAACTGTGGGAAGTGCTTAGGTGAAAGCCCTAAAACTCATTATGAAGAGTACAAAAATAACCCCAAAATATCTGGCCCATTGAGAAGACCTATTAGCAAAATAGAAAATGACCCCTTCCCAATTGAGTAGTTCCCATCCATGAGGAAAACCAAGAGCTATTATTGAGAGGTAAATTTATGGCCAAAAAATTTCTAGAGTGGTACTCACTTAGATGACATTGATGGTTAGAGTGATATATTTAAACCCTTGGTCATCCATTCAAACTTGGGGCCCATTTCTATCAGTTTTAGAATATTATTGTGGAATAACAAAAAAAAGCCCATATCAGATCTTCACATATTATCAATAGACTTTCCATATTAGTTTCAACATATTACTAGTAGAGTATCAAAAAATTACCATATCATATCTTCAATAGAGTATTAGTAGACTTTTCATACTAATTTTAGCATATTACCAATAGAGTATCAAAAAACTACCATATCATATCTACAAACTTATCATATCAATTTTAGCATATTCCCAGTAGAATTGTCCTACACAACATAGTAACAAAAAATAGAGTTTTTTTTCATATCTCTCCATCTATAACCTCATTGATCCTCAAAGTTTATTTGGACATCTAAAATTTCATTCCCCACATTTTCTTCTTTGAGGTCCCATATCTTGATTCTACTCCTAATTCCTACAAATCTCAATTTACCCATTTTTTGGGTTTTGCCATAAATTTTGTCTATTTGCCTCAAAAAATTCCATGGTGTTCATCTCCCTAATCTACTCCTTTGACCCTCTTTGATAAATTTTCTATTTTTTCCATTTTCACTCCTAAAATTGTCCTTTCCTTCATCAATTATACTACCACTATGCAAAAAAAATAGTAAAACTACCTTTACCCATTCTATTTTTTCTCAAATTAAAAAATTCCCTTACTAGACATGTCTTAACTCTAGTTTTCCTACCCATTCCAAAAAAAAATCTTATTCTAGTAATAGTAGTAACCCAAATAGGAGTAAAAAACATGGAGGATGAAATTGTTATCCTCATGACCCACATCAATGATCTTGATGAAAAAATTATTAGCCTCAGTCTTCAACATACCACCATGAACAATAAATGACATCTAGAGTCTTTTATAGACACCAAGTTTTCTTTTTTAGGCAATTTTTGTGGGCCAAATCTTAATTCTCCTCAATTTAGTAGTACAGATCCAACTACATGGATCTATCAGGTAGAATATTATTTTCATCCACATAATACTTTTGATGCCAATAAGATCTATCTTGTATCCTTTCACTTGGAACATGAATTCCTTCAATGGTATTGTTGGTATACCAAGGCTCATGAAAAGCCCATATGGACCAATTTTTACACCCTTATTGTGCAAAGGTTTGGCCCTAGTGCTTTTGATAACTTCACTGGAGCACTCACTAAACATCACCAAATAGGTTCTATGAGAGAATATCAAACAACATTTGAAAAATTGGCTTATCACATAGAGGGATTGTCTGATGAATTCTTTAGGAGTTACTTTGTCAGTGGACTAAAGGATGTGATTCACTTAGAGGTCAAATGTTCCAACCCAGCATAATGATAGAAACCCTAGGGTTGGCTAAGTTGGTAAAGGATAAGATCATAACTCAGTAATGATTCAAATCCAATTTTTCTTCATTTAGAAATACAACTCCACAGTGATCTCAAATAATGCCAACCCTCAAAATCACTCCTATCAAACTTTTGATTGAAGTAGAGATGCAAGCCCATATAGAAAAATGACTATGTTATAATTGTGATAACAAATTCACTCAGGGACATAGATGTGTAAAGTAAAATCCATACCTACTAGATGTGGATTCTCTACCCAAAACTAATGTTTTGAAAGATTCTCAGGATATAAAGATAATCTAGAGGAAGCTCCACTAATTGTGGAATCTACTTCTCAAGAAGACCAGCCAAATATCTCTCTCCATGCCTTAGCAAGAGTCACCACCCCACAAACCATGTGGGTTAGGGGTTACTTTAAGAATATCCCTTTCATAATACTAATCGATTCAGGAAGCATCTATAACTTTATTAACCCTTGGATCACCAAATAAGCTGATTATTTTATCCATCCTTGCTCTAACTTTGAAGTCATGATTACTAATAGGGGCACATTACCTTGCAAAGGGAGGTATCACAATGTGTGTATCTCTATTGGAGATTATAACTTGTGCTCTGACATGTTTTCCTTTCACTTAGGTGGTTGTGATGTTATTTTAGGAGCATAATGGTTATGCACACTTGGAACTATCTTATGTTATTTTGATAAACTTTGGATGCAATTTTTAGAGAATGGGAAAAAGCACACATTGAAAGGCTTAAAACTCAAGTCTCTCAACATCATAAGTTCACATCACATGGAAAATCTTCTTAAGAAGAATTCACTTAGCATCATTTCCTATCTCTATTCTATTAAAATGAAACCATCAATGATATCCACTACCCCTGATCTATAAACAATTTTACAGAGGTATGTAGGTGTCTTTGCCAAACTAGTGGGATTTTCACCTTCACAACCAAAGGACCACTATATTTAGATCCTTCCTAGAAGCATTCTTACCAACATAAGGCCTTATTACTACCCATTTCAAAAAAATACTAAGATCGATATGCTCATTTGAGACTTATTAAATTAAGGCATTATTCACCTTGATACCAACACATATTATTCTGTAGTTCTCCTTGTCTAGAAAAATATGGGTTATGGCACCTCTGCATTGACTTACATGCACTTAATCACATCAAAATCAAGGATAAGTTCTTGATACCTATTATTTATTAGCTTCTTGATGAGCTTCATAGCACTCATCTTTTTCCAAGTTGGATCTCCACTCTAGATATCACCATATCTAGCTTCATGAGGATGATAACCCTAAGATAACTTTTCACACACATGATTGACACTATGATTTTTTGGTCATGCCCTTTAGCCTCACTACTACTCCTTCAACATTTTAGGCATTTATGAATAAAATATTCTATCCCTACCTACAAAAATTCATTCTAGTCATCTTTGATGATTCCTCATCTATAGTAAAACATGGTCTGAGCATCTCCAACATCTAGAGATCACACTGTAACTTCTCTCTGATCATCAATCTATGTAAAATAGTCCAAATGCGCTCTTGGCTAGGACAAAGTGGAGTATCTTGGGAATATTATTTTATACCAAGGGGTTTGGGTGGATCCATAAAAAATAGTTGACATGACAAATTGGCCACATCCTCAGATACTCAAGAGCCTCCATGGTTTTTGGGGCTGACTAGATATTATCATAATTTTGTCAAGGATTATGAGAAGATTGTGGCTCCAATAATAGCTATGTTGAAAAATGAATATTTTACATGGACATAAGCTACTGAGTATGAATTTGAATAATTAAAACAAGCTATGTCATATTTTGTTAAGACCTTCACTATCATGAGTGATGCTTATGGTAATCGACTTGGTGTTCTCCTCCAAGAAGGATGCCCCATTGCATTTAATATCAAATCCCTATTTGGAAAGAATTTACTACTCTCTACTGATGAGAAGGAAATGATGGCCATTTTGCATGCAGTACAAAAGTGATAGCCATACTTATTAGGGATTCATTTTTGCATCAAAACTGATCACCAGAGTCTAAAATATTTCTTGGAATAATGCTTCTCTACCCCATCACAATAGAAATGGGTCAAAAAACACATGGGTTATGACTATGATATCACTTACAAGAAGGGTTAGGACAATATTATGGTTAATGCTCTATGTCACACATTTGCATACCAAGATTCCCTTTTAATTATTTCTATGCCTATTCTAAATTGGTTGGACATTTTAAAACAAGGGTATTACAATGATTCCTCATTATATTAAATCATTCAATATTTATCCACTAACCCCTCTATATTACCACATTATTCTTAGGTTGGTACTTCTCTATGATATAAGGGTTTTCTAGTGCTTCCTTAGAGCACAGATCTTTAATAGGCTATATTCTATGAATTACATGATTATCTAACCATAAGGAACTTAGGGTTTCTCAAAACTTATGATATTTCATGTTGAAACTTATTTTGTAAGGGAATGAAAAAATCATTTCAATAGATGGTGGCTGAATATGATACCTACCAATACAAAAAGGGTGAAACCACACTCATTCCTGCATTGTTCAAACCCTTTCCCATCCCTACCAAAATTTGGATAGATATTTATATGGATTTCATCAAGGAGATCCCTAAATCTAGAGGTAAAATAGTGATCTTGGTCATGGTTGATCATGTATCTAAATATATTCATTTTTATGCCCTCATCCATCCCTATATCACCTCTATAGTCACACATATTTTCATGGACCAGATTTTCCATCTTCTTGGCATTCCTTATTCCATTATCTTAGATTGTGATGTAACTTTCACTAGCCATTTTTGGATAGAACTATTTCAATGCATTGGCACCCAACTGAAGATGATTTCTAGGTATCATCCACAAATAGATGGATAGACTAAAATTATCAACAAATTATTGGAAACTTTCCTTCATTACTTAACCTTAGAAAAACAACAATAGTAGGCAAAGTTGATTCCTCTCATTGAATCATGGTACAATACCTCCTATAACACTTCAAATAAAATGACTTCATATGAATCATTCTATGGTCAAGCACCACTAGGTCTCTTTCTGTACAACCCTAGTAGTTCACCAGTTTAAGTGGTCAACATTCTTATCTAAACTTGAGATTAGATCATTATCGCCCTATGTGAAAATATTAATATGGAAAATAATAGAATTAAATAATAGGTTAATCAACACCATTCTAAGTGTACCTTTCATGTAGGTGATATGATTTTAATTCACCAAAAAGCATACAATCAATCCTCCCTAGAACTCAAAGGGTGTCATAAGCTAGCTCTTAAGTTTTGTGGTCCATTTAAGGTTCTC
The DNA here is from genome assembly GCA_037957365.1 of Torreya grandis. Classification (NCBI taxonomy): domain Eukaryota; kingdom Viridiplantae; phylum Streptophyta; class Pinopsida; order Cupressales; family Taxaceae; genus Torreya; species Torreya grandis. Next base: position 136,783 of record JARHVA010010408.1, on the reverse strand, counting down.
TAAAATATTGGGTTAGTTGATTATAATTTGGAGCTCCTACCTTCTTCATGAGTTCTTCCAGTATTTCATGTCTCTTATCTAAAAACATTTATTGGCACAAACATCAAAGTGCAGACTATTTTACCATAATTTGATAATGAATGATACATCCTTATTAATCTAAATGAAATCTTGGATAAAGTCACATGTTAATATTTATCTTGCTCCATCACATATTTATTAATTTAGTGGCATGAAATGTAACTAGAGGATGCAACATGGGAACCACTCTTTTAGATTCAACACCAATTTCCATATCTAAAGCTTTGAGGACAAATATTTTTTTAAGAGGGAGGAGATGTTAGAACCTGCATGACCAATTCTCTTTAATTTTTTAGTATATTAGTCTCTATGGATGTATATGATTTGTAATTTGTCTCGTGAGCATTTTTTTTTATCTCACATTCATGGGAAGTAGTAGTTGCTTAGATTAGACTTAGTATATAAGTAAGTATTGAGGCCAATAAAGGCATCCAAAAATTTATTGTATTGACATTTCTCAAATGATGTTTCCCCATTTAAGTGTCCTATAATCAATATAATAATTTTGGTGTGTTTGTTAATTATATAAATATATTATTTCATGCATTTTCATTAATTTGTTGCAGGAGGATCCTCTCAAAGACAGGTAACATGTTTTCATTTGGTAATTTGAGGAGAGATAAATTTAGATCCAAATATATTATATATAAGAGAGGAACCTAATTACCTTCCACTTTTTGGTTTTTTTTTTTTGGTTAGGCTCCTTAACTATATGAACAATCATTAAGAAGTTAAGGAGCAAAAAAAGGATTCAAAACCCCATTAGGGTTGGTTTTCTCCAAATTTAGGGTTATGAATCTTAGTGAATTAATGATAATGTTTTTTTAGGGTATATAAAACACTCATATATCCATGAAACATAATATTTTCTAAATTATTCTCATTTTCATTATTGGTGTAGGGTCAAATAGCCTTGATTTGATAGTTTGAGCATGACAGTCATATTTGCAAAGAACTATGAGATATCTTGTTGTATACAATGAATAAATTATGTGTTTTTTATATTTTTTCAAAATATTTAAGACTCATTATAAATATATAGGGACCATTATATTAATTATCCTTTAATGAGGATGAATAGCTATGCATATGCAGTCAAGCTGTTTGAACTAGTTGTCATGGTGGGGTAACCTTGATTAGATATGAAGGTGTTTTCATTACTCAATATCCTTTAAGTATATGTAACATATTAATATAATCCTTGAATATAATTATCATTTATTTTTAAATTACCAATCATTGGATCCAAGTCTCTAGTGTCTCATCTTGAATCCAAGGAAACAAATGATTTTGTGGACCTACATGTCTATAGACATATAGGTCACTATTAGAATCAAATGGTTTAAATACATGAAATTTTTAGTACATAATATAATTAAATTTACCTCTTTAAAATATATAAATCACTTTAACATTATTTCTCATACCATTAGAACCCCTTGTAACTCAAGTGGATTGTGTGCCTAAGTAGGACTATGTGAACCCAAATAAAGGACTATGGAGATTCAATATGCAAATTATAGATATCCTAGGTATATTAGATTAAAAAATATATATTAAATAAATTAAATGCATATTAAAAATGACATAAATATATCAAATAGGATCAAAAATTTATAACATCAATAAAAAGGGTTTTAGGCTGATAAGACTGCCATAGGCTTGTTAGCAGATAGAGAAAGAAGCTAAAAGTATGTTTATGTCTTTTATTTTAGGGTAAATAAGTATGTTTAAAGGTAAATAATATTATTAATAAAAAACTATAAAAATTATTTATACCACCAAGGATCTAAAAGATAAGTGAAAGAGGATCACCTTCAAGTTGCAGTCAATAAAGCCTAAATATAGACCTACATGCCTACTTAGGAGAATTGGAGAAAAATGTGACTATTGTTTGAAAATATAATGTTTATGAGAGTTTACATGATATATAAAATTAATTTCAATTTGATGAAAAAATATTTATAAATTTTCGAGAAGATTGAAGGTAAGAAAGGGGTCAAGAAGCATGTTTAGGCCTAGAAGGCCTAAATGGTCACACACAGGCCCATATGCATCTATAATGAAGAATGTTTATGAATTTGGGATGAATATGAATAATTAAGACTTAAATAAGGTTATGAAAAAATTTATAAATTATCTTGAGAGTTTTTAACTCATTGAAAAATTTATAAAGTGACATAATAGGACTGTTAGGGTTATTAACACTAAATTGCCATGAAACCCTAGTTATGAGCTTGTGAAGGTGGCAGTGGGTTTGAGGGATGGAATGGAGTAAAAGACTAATTTAAAACCTCATAAAATGTTTTATATATCCCAAGGATATATTTTTAGCCAAATTTATTCACTTTTATACCTTATCATGTAAAATCACCCTTGTCGATCTCTCAAGTAGGTGTAAAAGTAAAAAATAGCCATCTTATTTTGATCACAAGTTAATGATAAAAGTGCATGTGATCAAATGAATTTAAAGGATGTTGAATAAGTCTATGTAATTCAACTTAGTTTAATTTTTTCTTATGTTAAGGTCCAAATATTTACAAACCATCATTAAGAACCTAAACACCCCTAAACCCTACTTAAACCCTAACAAGAGCTCGATATGAAATAAGGTGAAATTTATGGCTCTAGATGCATTTAATTGGCCTAAAAAACACTTTAAAAACATTTTAAACTCAGATAAGGTCATCACCATGCAATTTTTTTGTTCTTTTACCTATATAGATGCATTTAATGTTATATTCTTGTAAGGTTTTAGGATTAAAAGAGGGTTTTTGAGTATATAAATAGATGAAAACCATTTGGGAGTTTGGTTTGGAAGGTTTTATACTTTATTATACTCCAAATTCCAGTCTCTTGCTTTTGAAAGTGGTCCTAAAGGTTTAATTTATAGAGGCAATGTAGAGGTATTTATGAAAAGGTGATATAGTCACCTAGGAAACATTAATAATCATGGTTGAATCATTTGGAAGATATGAGTCATATCATAATATGATTTTTTGCATCTTATATATGCCCATCAACCTTTTGTCAAGTTCTCATGGAGGTCTTATTATCATTATAATGACTAAAACTAATAAAATTAGACCTAATGGACTAGCAAGCCTATATGGCTAATGAAGAAGACTCTCTGTCATGACTTTGGTAAATAAAAGGTGTTAATTAAAGATAGAAGAAGAATTTAGGAGACTAGAATGGTGTGAAGGTTTCCAATGAGGCCAATATGCCATGTGTCAAGATTCTAAGTTGTAATGGCTCCTTCAAGAAGTGTATTATAACTCTTCAAATAAGAGTTCCTACACCATTTGTGAAGTTCATTATAAAGTTGAGTAACACATGTTAAAGAGGATGAGAAGAATATTGTTGGCATATTCCATTTGGCCTTGTAACTGACTTAAAGTAGAGGACAATTGTATATGGATTTCTTACACCTCTTCTCTCTCTTTCTCTCTCTTTTATTTATCATATATATGTTGACTTGAATGGCTTGTAAATCATCCTTTGGCTGAATATGGTGAATCCCTACTCAACTAAAAACTTATTTCTTACCTTATATAATTTTTTCAATCAATATAGTAGTGTGATTTTTGATGAATGCTAGTATTAGTGTCTTCACTCTCTCTCATTTTTCCTCTCCTAACTCTTTTAAATTAATTATATTATTGAAAGTAATATGGTGAGTTTGGATAGCCTTACATAGTTTATAAGCGGATTTTAATAATTAGTGTCTTCTTTATGCCTCTTGATTATCCCTTCTATTCAACACATTGTTTATGAACTCCATGTTGAAATACTCATTCTTTAATGTCTTTTTTTAGTAGTGTGATTATATTTAGACCTACTCCATGTTCTTAGTGCATTATAGTCAAGTGTAGGGTGTTATTTTGGTGCATCACCTCCCTAGTTTGGTTTATTTTTAGTTCTCTATCATTTTTCCTAGTAAATAAGAGGTCTAGTAGTAGTTTTAAGATGATAGCGTCTTAGGATCCATCCCTATCTATATATTCACCTTAATGATTAGGCCACCCACCACCTATAGGTGTATCCATGATATCACTTAAGTGAGGAGGCTTGAAAAACCTCCTAAAGTGTGAAAATTTTGATGATAACAAGTAATTTAGTTTTAAAGGTCTTAGTGAAGTTTTAATATCGATTCAATCTTTAAGTTTGAGGTATAATAGTGTAGCATTAGGGTTAATCCCCTTGTTGTCATGAAACCCTTTATTGGGAATTTTGTTATGATCTTAATGAATAATACCCTAAATTTATATCCCTATTAGATGTACAATGTTTATACATATGTTGGGATATGAAACCCTAGGTGTTGTGCCCTAATAACTTGTAGGAGGTGAAATCCACCCCACATAGTCAACAAAGAATAAAATAGTATTATAACAATCTAATGTGTTTTTGGATCACCCATGCTCCCTAAAAGAGTAAAGGGGATAGAATAGAAATTAACAAAAAATATCAAATCAAACATGAAAATAAATAAATAAATAAAGTACATTTTCTTAAACCACTAAATAAAAGTGTTGATTCTTTTATTAAACACTAAACCAAGATGAGATTTGAAAAGAGGTTTAGTTTTACAATAAATCCACTTCTTTGACTAGTGAAACCTACAAGAAACTAGTTATAAATTTGAAATTTGGTCTTTGAAAAGTGTGTGAATTTGATAGGATAAATTTTTATGTCATGGTAAAATTACATAGTATGATCCCACCATTTAGCAAAGTGATATTTCCATTTAATAGGGAGATCCTATCATTCTTTAGAGAAATAAAATAGAGAATAGAAAACTAGTGATTCCATTGATTAACAAGCCAATATCATGAATTTTCAAGGTAATATCATTAATTATCAAGGTGTTCCCATAAATATCATAAAATCATAAAAAACAAAACATAGACAACACCATTTTCCAAAAAATACATAGAGATAGAAAATAGCATTAGAACAATATCAACATTACATAGACTGGTATCACTGGTTACTAGGATAAATTCTACCAAAATGTATAGCTATCTCATCAATTCATAGAAAATAAAAACACAAAAAAATTAGAGGAAATGAAGTTAGAAAATTTAAAAAAAAAATCTAATTTAAAAGGTGTAAGAACATTCCTAAGAAGGTTGTGGGGCAATTCAGTCCCATTGGATGTGCCAAATGTAGATTATGATTACAAGAGGGGTTAATCACTTTTTTGTTCATTCAAAACAACAAATTGACAAGCATGACACCTTAGGCATAATTAATGAAATTGGGAAAGGTATACGAGGATGTAAACAAATATAAAAACACAACCTAATGTTATACCTTTCTAATAGATTTATTCTACAAGATAGATTCAATTTTGTTTGTGCCCATATTGTATAACTAGGAGTCTTTATCAATGTCACTTATTCACTTGGATGGAAACTCCCCTTGTGTATGAATGGTTTGGTTGAATATTGGAAGAAATGCTAAATCTTTTCAAAGGATTTCTATAGATTTTATTTTCACAAAACATCGTGTTATGCCTAGAGGGGTCATCCTCTACTTATATTTTGATTATATTGATTGTAATAGTTGGATATTACTCAAGATGAGTGGATAAAAATCAATTTGATTTGATAACTTAGTGAAATAAATGTTATGGAAATAGGTTTCATTAATGATCAAAATTTTGATATTTGCTTCTATTTATGATATCACTTGGCAAATTTCTAGGTGATGTCATGATAATAATTGTGACCAACACACCCCATTTTTAAAATTTCAAATGAGGACTGTCATTGAGATTAAATTCCATGTTCAGGTCTTGTTGTTAAATGAATCAGTCCAAGTCTATTTTATAAGTCATTGTTTATTTAGAATGAAGTCTTGATATGATTCTAAAATTACTATGGTCCCATAGTTATTCTAGTAATTTGATTGATACATGAGTCTAAAGGTTTAAATTCACATGTTTATTGAAGTTATTTTATGCGTATGCATATATTTTAGTGATATGACATTCATTGAATTTAGATTTCATCTTTATGAACTAGCTGAGCTAACTTGATTTTTATCCAAGGTGGTTTGTTCTTCTCAAGATTACTCTAGATTTATAGAGTAACCTTGCCAATTCTTTGATCTACCTCAAAAATATCTTCTATAATATGAATGAATTTTCACACTTAGTCATTTTTTTGAAGTTTCCTTGCATAGACCTTTGTTTTACATATATTTTATACCTAGAGAAACTATAAAATTTAATAGTGACAAATTATTTTAAATTTTAATATCTAGGTCTTGATCTCTAGGATCATTCCATGTGTTGGCACCCACCATCCTTACATAGGTTTTTCAAAATGACTATGTATTTTTCTTCAATAAGTATCTTGGTTCATAGGACTGGGATGTGTGTCTTTGTCTCACTTATTCTCTACTTGTATAGTAATGGTTATAAGCCCTTTTCACCAAATACCTAAGATTAAAAATATTGTGCCACATTCCATTATATTGGTTACTCACATTTAAAGAACTCAAATTCTTATGGCAAGGACCCTGTAAGCATATGAATTAACTAGATTGAGGCACATATCTCCATCTCATTCCTCTAGAGAAAAATAGTGAGATATCCAAGTCATATTAATATGGATAAGTAAGATCCTACCATATGGCATGATCCCACTCATCCTAAATAACAAGAGTAGGCCCAACTTGAGGTTCCCTGAGCACCTGGATAAGTGAAGACCATCCATGTGGCAACATCCTACTCATTGGGATCTTATAGGTAGAGGCATAATTTTAAAGGTTTTATGATCATCTAGATAAGAAAAATTGTGCCACATTTCTTGATCCCACTCATCCTAACTAACAAGAGTAGTCACATACTTTAAAGATAGGTGACCCTTAAAATAATTGAGATTGTACCATGTGGCATGGTCCTATTCACCCATGAATTATTAGGCAAACTAATGACTAGTTACGTATTCAAAAATCAAAATAACTTCCATACAAGTGATGGTCATTCATGTTTAAACATCCCACTCATTTAGATCTTATAGACATAAAAAATATAATAGGGATCCTAAGATCCCCTAGATTAATAGGATCATGCCATGTGTTGACATCTCATGAAAATGTGGCTAAAGTCTTAGGGATACATGCATAAAATATAAATGACTGAGTGAAAGAGTGAGACCATTCCACATTTTGGAATATCACTCACTCTCTAATAAATGAGGCCTATGATACAAAGTGTTGATTTTAAACCCAACAAAAGAGTGAGGACATGAAAAAAGTGTCACACTATGAGTAAATTAGACATGGGATAAATTATATTCAAGACATGATGGTGTGATGAAAAGCATTATATTCAGGCATTTGTAATTTTTAAAATGACTAATATTCAAAGGCATTGATAAATCACCATGTGACTAGTCCCTCAGTCATTCATAGTGCCACAAAATCAAATTGGGTGTGTGTTCTTCACATTACCTACACCTGATATCCAAAATAAAAATTCTCCCCCATGAGTATTTTTTCAACTTGTAGAGGTTAGAAATCATAGACTAATCATTAGTAACTTATCAAAGCCTATCAAATCCATTTGGATGAGGTCCACATTAGATCACTCCTCAAGGTTGCTTAATGGGTTGTGGAATTATGTTTTATTTTATCTATTTTGGATTGAGGAATATTATGACATAATCTTGTTTTACCATTTCAATCCATGATGTCCAATAGTGAAATATAATTCCTCTTAGAGGAAATACCTATCTCTCCCTTATATATATACCTAGTATGTTAAAAGGGTCGACTTTATTTGTAAAAAATACAATCAAAATAATGCAAATTTTATTTTATGTGTAAATGCATATAGTTGCCTTGAAGTTCTTCCACTTTATTTATACTTTAATGTATTAATGCTAATTATATAAGACTATAATTTATAATTTTATATAGATTTTATGCATTAACTAGGATGTTCTTGTACAATTTTAATTAGGTTCTTTGATTCCTTTTGCTTTATTTGAAGTATGTAAGGATCTATGTGTAACTAACTACATAGCCATTTGTATTTCATTCATTAATTAAATATTATAATTAAGCATTTGCCCTTACTCCTTTAATTCTCTCCCTATGTGACTGAAGCTCAAACCATCATGAAACTTAACATACAATGGTGTAACTATAATTAGGCATGTTTTAGTCTCATAAGCATTTGTATTTCCACTTTAATCAGAAGACTTTACTTTTACTTTACCATCCCTAAATTTTTATGTTTATTTGTGAACAAGTGGTATTTCCTTTCTTTATAAATATTGAAGTGAAGAAATTTAGAGCTTTAAAATTTAATATGTTGTAATTATTCTAGGTAGAAGTGTAAAATTATATGAGTCAATGACAAAAATGGTATTGGACCTCTAGTGGTAGCATTACATCTATTGGATATCTATTCCAAGTAGGCTATTTAATGAATCTCCATATATATAGCTCATGCCTTATATTTTCTCTACTACAATCCTAAAATGAGAAGATTCAAGTCCCCTAATTGTTCCTAAGAACACTTAGTGAATCTAATCTAATAGGTAAAATTAAGACCAAAATCTTGAATCAAACAATAATTGGTTTTAGAAGGAGGGCATTAAGCAAACTATTTCTACACATCCCTTATTATTTCATAGTCTATTTTATACTAAAACATAAAACAATATTTGTTGCTAGAAGGAGGGCCCTGAGTATAATATTGTTACATATCATTTATGCTTTCCTAACATGTTACATGTTTAAATGAAAAATAACATCTAGCACTAGAAGGAGGGCACCCTTTCCCACTATATAAAAATTATTTAAGATAATACCCTACCTATGAATAACTTGAAGCATTATTTTTGGATCACTATATCTTGAGTTGGTCTTGGATGATTAATAATATCCCCATTATAATTCCATAGGATAACTATAACTACTAGAGGGAAACCAAGACATGTGGTTATACCTACTAGATTATTCTCTCAATTTATCCCTAGTATACCTTCACATATGGTTACACCTATGGTGTGGTTGGTTGGGTATACTATCAACATTACTATATTTGTTTATGATTTAACTAGGAGACCAGAAAGATACCTCTTAATATTCATACTAGGTATGGGGTGTATTGTTGAGTAAGTGAAACCTCATTAAAAAATACTCTCATGATTATAAATTTTGAACATGAGGATGTTTTATATATTATTTTACCATTAAATCTAATGTATTTGGAATATTATTATATGTTGAACTTTCCAAAAAATGATCCATCATAAGTTAGGACCAATTCAATATCATGATCCTCACCTAGTTTGGTCAAGTCATTGATCCAAGTATGTTATATCAATAGTTCATGTGTGTTATAAAGGGAACCAATGGGCCCATAATAAATTTAAATGTTAGGTTTTAGAAGATGTATATTTGAATCACTATGTTTTGTAGACTAGATGCCCATATATGCCTTGAAATCTAAAAAAATTCACTAGATCCTTGGACTGATATGTTCCTTCACAGAGACACATTAGTGGTAGACTTGCCCCTAGCTTATGTTGAGGCCATCAAAGTAGATAGTTTAATCCTAAAGGTATCTTGACACTATATATCCTTAATATTCTACCAATTATTCTTACTTTAAGCCCCCTCTTTTCCACTAGCCATAATTTACCCATGACACAACCTATGCTAGTGATAAAATAGCTTCCTTTAAAACACCCTCCACAAAATTAGACCCTAGATTTCTTATCCCAATTAATAATTAATTAAAAATACAAGATAAAAATAAAGAAATATTAGTTTTAATTAATAATTTCCAAAATTTCCCCAAGAATCCACCAAGATTGTGTTAGATGTTATACAATGCATGGTACATAAATTCAACATTGATTTATTGGACCTCTAGATATAGGTTAGAAATAATGGTTGTGAGAGTTAAAATATAAACCTCACCTACCAAAGGTAAAATAATACCAATAACCACTCTAATATCCAACCAAATCCCTCACTTAATAACCTCCTTGATATCAACATATACAAATTGGACTTACATAATTGGTGCCATGTGCACAATATGGTCCAACATGGTGAACTCGACTGCATTAGATTATAAAGTGCATTTGACATTTTATAGAAATATATGGAAGAGTATGAGTTATTCCCAAACCACCATAATGATACCATTTATACTAATACCTATAGTTCTCAAATATCCCTAAGCACTACCATGGTACTAGAGACATTAGACTTCCCTAGAAATGAAGATAATGAACCAGAAGATGCCACCAATGAATGCAAGCTTTACAAAAATTATAAAGGAGTAACTATAATCTTAGGAAATATACATATTATTATCCCCTTACCATGTCAAACCATCCTAATAATGGTTCCACTCCTCCTGATACAAAGTAAGGAATGACCCTCTACCCCCAAAATTAATTAATTCTAAGCCAACTAAAAAAACCTAGCCTACCACTAGCATGACTAGTAAAACATGGAGGACATGAATAATATCAAGGTAAAAATAATTTTACATGGGATTTATAAGATCAATAAGAAAATATATATGCTCTTAAATTACATCATAGATAAACTAGTTCAACCTAAACCCAAACCTACGCACACTAACATGTTAATACATAAGAATAAGACTGATGTCCCATTTTTCCTTCTTACTAGGTTATTTGGTAAGAAACTTCATAGCTATTTAGTTTACTCAGGAGACTCTATGAATTTCATTCCTAATGTAATTTTTCAATAAATGGGACTAACACATATTAAGTCAAACAAAATAGTGGTCCAATTGGATAAGTTTGAAGTTAAGGTAGTGGGTGAGATCTTAATGTCAATATGCAAATGGAATCCGAGATTAGGGTCTAATAATTTAAGTATATTCAATAAATGGAGATATTTTAGGCTTAAGGTATGTTAATTAGCATATATTGGTCTAAAACCTTGAATGGATATATGATATAGACTTCTCCCATATGTAGTTTCCTTAGAGAGGTGTAGCCAATAGATTTATGTTGACAAAGAACCCGAAATAAAACACATGATCACATAATAAAATGTAGCTAATGAAAGATTTAACTTATTATCCTTTGACATAGGGGCTTATAATTTTTATAAAAAATGTACTAAAAACCAAGCTAATAAATTTCCTAAATTTCTAGGCCTATGGTCTTTATACATTAATGGGACCCATTAGGGAAATGACACATAGTTACCTATAGAATTTAGTTTCATTACACCAAGAATATATAAAAATATGAAGCCTTTATCTTAGGACTATAATTTTTGTTGAAACATAGGGTCAAAGAGTGAAAATGTTTGGAGATTTTGAACTAGTATTAAACCAGGTCAGGGTTAAGTTATAATGTAATTTGTATTATTTGAGGAAGTACAAATATAAGGTGTAAGATTTAATATAATTTTTCAATTATTTTAATTTTATGCCAATTATTAGAGACTAAAATTAGGAAACTAATTCATTGGCAACTATTAATACAAACCTAACACCCTTATGTGACTTAGGGTTGTAAAACATTTTAGTAGAACTCATCCCATGTCCCTTAGTACCATATAATGTGAATAAATTATAGGTATTTAAATATTAATACAGGGGTATTTGAGGCCTAAATTATATATAGGGTAGAAATAAAATCAACTTCCAAAAGGGATGATCTCCCTTGAAAGAGGGTTTG
>JARHVA010010408.1:0-120000 GCA_037957365.1 Torreya grandis | reverse complement strand
TGACATAAAAGACCTTAATAATACATGATATTAATTATAAATGGTATCTATATATTTGATACATCCCATTAAATTCCCTCCACTAATTTTTATATTTTTTTTAACTTTGATGGCTTATGAAATAATTGTAGACCAAGGCTAGGGTTTATGAACAGTCTTATTCTATTAACCCTAGGGACCCTATTTTAGAGTTTTTATTTGATGATAATGATTTCAAAATATTTTATATCCTATATCTAGGTATTATTAGCCTCCCAAGACTCATTACTCTTCATATTCACCCCAAATCTTATAAGCTTATTCAAATTTTGTATACTCAGGCCTGTATGTTCACACTAGGCCTAGACTATAACCTTAGCATTATATTTTATTCAATAGGATTGTTATATTTTGGATGATTATTTAGAGATGATATAAATTTTATTCATGTTTCTTTATAGTCTAAAACGTTTTGTCTCCTTTGATTCACCACACTTGTTCATTTCCTCACTTGTATGTGCATATGGTAGGCTGTAGGTAGCCATTAGACCAAACACCTTACTTCAATATGATTTGCTTATACTTAAATTGATTGAATTATAATAAAATTTTAATCAATTTAATGGTCTTATTCACATGCTTTGAATCATGTAACATGCCTTATTAACCCATCCTTTGTTCATTATAACCACATTTATATTAGATATCCCTGAGGAGACCGTATTGACTCGTAAATAGGTTCAAACCCACTCGCATGTGTTTTTTTATGAGCCTAGATGACATGTAACTGATGTATGTTATTATAATGATTTTTTTAATTTTAATTACCATTAAGAAAACACACTTGAGCTATTTTTGGCTTCTTCATAATATCTCTACCCTATGTAGATTTGTTCACATGGATGTCCCTCCTCATTGGAGCTATGTTACCAAGAATTGTTTTCTAGACCACCTAAAGTGATGGATAATAAATAAGAGATAAATTAAGGAGGTTATTATAAGTAAATTGGAATTTATTTAATCTACTTGAAGATCAATTAGGGAGAGAAAATTCTCAGAATTGATCAAACCTTACATGTGAATTATCATTTAAGCCTGTAACTCATTCATAATGAATTTTTTCTCTCTCCTCTTGTAACACGAAAATTGGTGATGAAAATTAATGTTTAATTACTATTTATAGTCATGGGAAACACATAAAACCACCATTTATATAAATCAATCCTAAAGATGCACTAAAACCATCCAAAATTGACCTTGTGTGGATGGAGAGGTCAATTCTGACTACTTGTGCTCTTAGAAATTATTCATAAATGAGAGGAAACTAATATGATAAATATTTCCATGGATTTTAATTCCATTGTGAACCCATAATATATTAAAATAATCAATTCCCAACTCTCTCTCTCTCTCTCTCTCTCTCTCTCTCTCTCTCTCTCTCTCTCTCTCTCTCTCTCTCTCTCTCTCTCTCTCTCTCTCTCTCTCTCTCTCTCTCTCTCTCTCTCTCTCTCTCTCTCTCTCTCTCTCTCTCTCTCCTTTTTATAGACTAAGTATCTAAAGTTGGCCTTCACAATCTTACCAAGGAGTCGATGGCAGAAAGAAAGTGTTTCATACCTTATTTAGAACTATACCTACATTTCAAACATGGATTTGACCTATGTAATATGAAAATACATCTCCTAAACCATTTTCACCTATAAATAATCCTTCTTGATCCATACAAGTGAGTGACTATCTTCTTCTAGGCATTGAAAATCTCTTGTAACTACATTTCCTCTTTTGAAAATGACCTATCATGAAATGTCTATCAACCTTACATTATAAAAATTCTCATAAAACATTTCCAAATAATTATCTATTTAATTTTCATTATTTAGGTTTTAAAGTGATTTTTCACAAATTTACACATGTTAATGGCATATAGAGAAGTTCAAAATGACTTATTGACCTTGGATATAAGATGCAACCTAAAAGACATCAAATTACCCTCTTAAATATGTTAATAACTCATAAAATATCCAATTTCCTATTAACCTTAATTACTTTTTCAAGTAAAATACACTATAATGCTTGAATAATCTAAAAACCACTTTACCTTAACTTCTTCAAAAGAACCTTACAGAATGTTAAACATAAAGGGAAACCATGCTAAAAAGCTATTTGAAGACCACAGATGACTCTCAACAAAGCTAAAATGAGGTAAATGGAATTTTTTTGATGAGAATAACCTATGGTAGCCAAAATTGTCTAATAATTAATACATAGGATGGACAAAGGTAGTGGTGACCAAGAACAACACAACCAAGGAACTCATCAAGTTCCTTGAGGAAAACATAACAACATGATTTGGCACCTCAACCTCTCTAGTTTACAATAATGGACCCACATTTTAGTCAACTCAGCTCACTAAATGGGATTATAAAAATTAGGTTTCCTTAAGGTTATCATAAAAATACTAACCACAATATAATGGTTTGGTTATGTCAACCAACAAGATCCTAGTTGATACCATCAATAAATCTAGAGAAAATAAAACTAGAGATTAACATTCACTAATGAAATATGTTCTTTGGGTTGACCACACCAGATATAAGAAATTTATCAAAATATATCATATTCTAATGGTATATTAATTTCATCCCACCTTGTTAAGGACCCTTAATTTACCAATTTAAAATTTTATACAAGATTACATGGAGGACACTAAGAAGGCAAACTCAAGGTTGTTAGACACTGTCCAATTAGAGGATGCAGAAGAAGCAACTTTATAGAAATTAAATAGACATAAAATGGCATTTGAGAGATGGTTTGATAAAATGGTAAAGGTTAAATCATTTCAAATTTTAGACATAATCTTGTTGTGGGACAAAGTACATGAGAAGAAAGGGTATCACTCCAAAATTATTCCACTTGAGATTGGCCCATACCATATTTATGAGTTGTTGGGGTAGAATACATTTCAATTGGAATACCTTGAAGGGAATGACCTCCCACTACCTATGAATGGATATTTATTGAAGCACTACTTTTTGGATATCCCTTCCAATTAAATTTTATAATATCCCTCAAGGCAAAGGTTGGTGATGTAAATATTAGATTTAAGTTATCTATTTTTATTTACTTGTGTGTTTTCTTCTATTTTATTGTTATTTTGATCTCATATTCTTTCTTTATATTATTTTGGCATGTTTTGATTTGGGTATTTCTCTTATTTTTCCCTTGTTCACCCTGGCTAACTTTATATTGGTTGTACCTTATTCCTATGACTCAAATTGAGAAGCAACTAAGCTAGTTGATAAGATACATTCTAATATAAATTTTTGTCCCTAAGCTCCCAAGTTTGATCACCTCAAAATTTTCAAGGCACTGAAAACACAGTCCTAGAATTGGAAGCTAGAAGGAAAGCCCTTATTCTTGAATAATGTGATAATTAATTGAACTTCTCTTGAGACATTAAAATGATTAGGATTCATTGATTTTAAAATGAGCAAGTGAATAGAGAAAAATCACATTTTAATAAAGTTCATCACAACACTTAAAAATAATATATCAATTATAGTGAAATAACTAAGAAATCAAAGGACCTTCTTGGTTCAAATATTTCATTGAACCATTATTACACCTTGGCTATATTGGTGCCCAACACTACTAGACTAAGAAAAAGAAAAATCAAAATGAAAGAAGTATGAATCTCATGAAAATGCAAGTTTATTCTTAAGAAAGGGTTATTTAGGAAACATTCATCATAAACTTTCCATCTTGGTTAGCAATGTATCAAGGCCTTAAATATAACCAAATGCATCTATATTAGGTTTAGATGCCTAGATGGTAGAAATAAATTCCCAAGCCTTCCTTTCCTTAGACAAATTTTGAAAATAAACTACCTTTCAAGGAGATCTAAGTACCTTAGATATGCCTAAGATTGCCTATTGGATTCAAAATAATAATAAAATCACTCTTTGCATGAAACATTACCCTTTGAAGGAATCAAGTCCTAGCATGTTTTTTGTTGAAATAGAATTGTAGACTCTCTTTTCTTATAAGTTCATCTAAAGGGAGGTTTTGTTGCTTATCTCACATTTTAGTAAATGAGGCCCATAGTCTATTTTTTAAACATTGAGGTAATGCTTTCCATGTATTATTCACTAATTTTTGTGACCAACACACCCCATTTTTGAATTTTTAAATGAAGGCCCTTTTTGAGCTTAAATTCCATGTTCCAGTCTTATTTTGAAATGAAATCAATCCAAGTCTAAGTTGGAAGTCATTGTCTTAATCCTGATTTTTTTAATTCAGCATGAAGTCTTGATCTGATTCTAGACTAACTAAATGTTCCCATAATTACTATAGTAATTCAATTGATACCTAAGTCTAAAGGTTGAAATTGACACATTTATTTAAGTTATTTTATGCATTATATATATATATATATATATTATATTTTATTTCTATGACATTCATCAAATTTATATTTTATCTTTACATACTAAATGAGTTATCTTGATTTTTTCCCAAGGTTATTTGTTCTTCTCATGATTATTTTGGATTCATAGAACATCCTTACCAAAGCTTACTTTATTCATATTAAAAATATCCTCTATAGTATGAATTAATTTTCATACTTAGTTTTATTGTTAAAGTTTCCTTTCACAAACCTTTATTGCACATCTCTTTTTCACCTAGATAAAATGTCAAATTTAAGAGTGAGAAGGTAGTTTAAATTCCAATGAATAGGTCACAAGCTCTAGGATCCTTCCACATGTCAACACCCACCTTCCTTGCATATTTTTTTTGGGATGACTAAGTATTTTTATTTGACAGGTATTTTGGTTCATAGGATTGAGAGGTGTGTCTTCATCTCACTTTCTTGTGGATTGTGAATCAATTATTCTAAGTCATTTTCACCCAAGCCCACAGATTAATAGGATTATGCCACATGCCCTAATTTTAGTTACTCACTTATATCAATTCAAATGGCTAAGGCAATGACCCCATGAGCATCTTGAATAAAGAGATTGAGATATGTATCTCCATCTCATTTATATAGAACACAATAATGAAACATCTAAGTCTTAGTCATCTAGATAAGTGAGATCATGCCATGTGGCATGTTATTTCCTATATGTGACTAATAGGTGTATGCCAAGTCCTGAGGTTTCCAAATAATATGGATAACTAAATACCATCCACATGGTATCATCCCACTCATATTGAGCCTATAAGTATAGGTATAATTCATGAAGTTCCCCAATCATATGGATAAGTGATATCATGCCATGTGCCATGATCCCATTCATATGCGACTAAAATGATATGTTACATACTCCTAAGGAAATTATATGCATCTAATTTTTTCATAGTGTGATATTCTTAACATGATGATACAATGATGATGTAGTGACCTATAATAATGCTCAAACAAGAATTATCTAGCACACTCTCCTCTTTTACTTACCTCTCTCCTAGGTCCCTCAAAACCCCCTTATGTTTCTTCTCCTAGATCCCCTTATCTTATTTTCAAAAATGTCTCATTAGTGATGAAATTACCCTGTGGGGTTACAAAACTGCCCCATTAGTGATGGTTTCCTCATGGTGGTACCATGGTGGTTTTATCCTAAGAGGGTGATTATATTTTAAAATAAGGGTGGTTTCATAAGTTTATAATATTATTTTGTACCCAATTTTTGTGGTTACATAACCATCCCTACAAATAGGGGTAGTTTTATTACCATTATTTCACCTTCTAATTTTAGCTTATGAGACTCAATCCTTGCCACATTTTTCATGATTATTATCATGTTCCTTATTTTTCCACCTTAAATTCACTTAAAATTATGCCAAAATCACTCCCTCTTCTATTTATAATAATTTTTTGTCCCTCGTAAGTTCAAATGCTAGACCAACCCAATTAAACTCTTTCATATAAACACCATTGCTCTTTTATAAGTAAGCCAATTTTGGCTTGATTTTAGATCCAAAAAATTTCATTAAAGAATAATATTTTTTAATCCTTTACATCAAAAACTTTATACAATTGATTTGGATCTTTTCATTTATTTTTTTCATGTTTGAATACATAGTTCTAGGATAGGGAGAGCCATTATTCTTATAATTAGGGTTTTACAAATGATGTCTTCATCCAATCATAGGTCAATTTTTCCTTGTTTGGAGTTTTGTTTATCTTATTATTTACAGTTTTTTATAGTCATTTAATCATCCTCCTTGTTATATAATTATATGAATATTCATTTGGGTAAAGGAGCTAGCACATTAAGGACCATAATTCAATAAATGTCTTACTTTCAACTAGTCTACATCAGGATCAGGTTGTATGTTATTAACTTAGATTTATTTATTTTATTTCATTAGATTAGATTAAATTATTATTTATTATTTTATTTTCTTAAAAATTTATTTTTGATAAAATCAATTTTTGATAGGAAAAATAATTCTTCTTTTACACTTGTAATAAAATAGTAACTAGTTTTCTTGCTTTCTAGCATTCATTCAATATATTATCTCACAATATAATATTTTATCTAAATACTAAGTTAATTTTAGAGAGTATATCATATATTTATATTAAGGTAAAAATAGGTTTTGAAGGGGCCCCAAAACCCTATTACAGAAACAAGAAAGATAAAGCGTTAACATGCACCAGGAAAAGCATTCCTGAATCCTACTAAAAAGTAGCAACAACCTAAGGTTATTCAGGGATAACCTCTATATTAATTATACATTCAGCACCCTAATTTCCAAATAATGATTTAATAAATATTTTTTAGGGGTAAAATCTAGAATTGTTGCCTACCTTCCATCAGCTATATTTTGCTTGCTTTCTAGCTCTCTGATTTTCCTTATGGGTCTTCTTACAGGTTTGTCTGAACAACCAACATCTGATTTCACTTTTGAAATCTGCTCATCTCTTTTTCCAGGTTTATCCAGGATAGAAGCATGGTGTTTCACCTTCATTTTTTGGTCTTTTTTGCTTCTTCTAGTTTCTATTCCCTTAGTATTTATCTTCTTTTCATCCCTTTTCCTTTGGTTTGGAAAATGCTTTAAATTTTCTCCATTAACGTTCACAGGAAGCTCTTCCAAAGGCAATTCATTATCAACTTGAATCTCCATTGGCTGAGAAAGAAGAGGATCTCTCTCCTCTAATTTTTTTCTAGTTTCAGCCAAGATTTATCCTTCCTCTAGCACTTCTTTGCCTTCTGCCTCTCTCCATCGATCCTCTACCCTTTGGTATAGAATGATTTGCTTTAATAAATCTGTCAAATCTTCTTTGCTTTGTGTAGGTAATATGGTTTCTGATTGCCATCCATTTCCTTCTGTCTCAAAATTTTCTTTCTCAAAAGAGATCTCTGTATCTGCCTCAGGAAGTGGGCCTTTAGGATCTTCAAAAGACAACTCTTTACCCTCCTCAACATTTAGATCTTTAGTTTCTTCATTATCCTTTTGTTCTTGTCCCTGATCCTCTTTGGGTTTTCAAACTTTCTTTAGCTGGACCGTGGAATTTTTCCCATCCAAAACACTATTAAGATGAGTTTTGCTTCTGGATGGACAATTTTTTACCCAATGCCCCTGTTTCTTACAAGCATAGCAAGAGTTGGGTAAATCTTCAAAAAAATTCCTTGAGATTTTTTACCAAACTTGGAGATTAGATCCACTTTTTCTGGGAGCTTATTTAAATCTGCCACTTTAACATACATCCTGGCTATTTGAAGTTTGGTTCTAGTTGCTGTAGCCTTGTCCAAAGCCACAAGTTCCCCAAAATAACTAGCTATTCCTTTAAAAATGTCCTCATGCTAGAACTCTAAAGGGAGTCCAGGAAGTCTAACCCAGATGGGAGTTGTTAAGAAAAAAGAGTCTGAGAAATTCATATTCAACTCCCATTTTTTGATAGTAAGATAACATTTTCCAAACATCCATGCTCCTCCACATAGAACCATATTCATGTCTTCTTTACAGTTGAAGGTAAAAGAATAGAAACCATTTAACATTGGTGCAATAACTATCTCTCCTCGAATGACCCATTTCCTTTTAACCATTTTTGTAATAGATTATAGATCTGGTCTTGCTCCTAAAAATTTACCTACTAAGGTGAAATCCATGGAGGACATAGAAAAATCTATTAAGGATCTGGAATAAAAACTTCATACTCACCTTTCTCCCATCTTGATTTGGTAGTCACCGACGGGAAAGGGGATTTTCTAGTGGGTTTCTTTCCAAACAGAGATGACCACGTCCTCTGTTCTAAATACCCTACCTTCAACCCTTCTGAGGATTTTTCCTTTTTAAAGTTGCCTTTGTTTTTTTCTTTCTCAATCTCCTGCCCCAATTGGGATCCAAAAAATCCACAAAAAGGGTCATTCTTCTCAACCCCTCCTCTAATCCCTTCAGGGTATATCCCTCCTACCTGATTCTCCACCACCAATTTCCCATGTACCCATGACCCAGCAATTTCCATGTCTAGAAGAGTAGTTCGTAGATCTGCAAAATCAAACTCTGGGGACGCGCCCAGTGTGTCCACTGGGGACGCGCCCAGCGTGCCCATTAGCGTTCAAATTTTCCCAGCGCACACATCAAAAAAAAAAGAGTATATCATATATTTCCATCCATTACAATAATTATTTTTAGTTTTGAAACATGGTTTTTAATTCTCAAGCAAGCAATTAGTTATTAATAAAACCCTAAATAAACCTAGGTGAACAAGAGGTGCCATTGTGATTTTGATTTTCAATCCTTAGATCAATTGAGTATGTTGATTTAATTAATTTTATAATAAAACTAGATTATAGATCATTAATTTTCATTTCAAAGACATTGTTCATAGCTAGTGTTCAATACCAATAAAGGTTAAAACTTGTTCTTGGCTTGTTTAGTTGAGAGAAAAATCTAGGAACCTCATAGTATTTACTATTTGGATCTTAGATATTTTCTTGAATCACTTGCATTTTAATTTAAAAAAAATTAAATAGTAGATCATGTTGGTCACTCCAGCTGACCTACCCATAAAATGGCTATTAGATTAACTATTCTGAGAGGACAAAGGGAGGTAACAAACATGGGATGAAATGTCCCCCTCATTAATTTTAGGTTTGATGATGATTCAATCCAAGTACTGAGTAGTTAAACTAATTTTACTCTAAAATTATTAGCTTCTAACACCAAATTTTCAATTGATATGAGAATTCATGTTCATTTACTTAATAATTATTTATCTATATCATGTTACCTACTTGATTCAACTTGTGAAATGATAGGCTCTGCTTCACTGAAATTCCTATCATGACCTAAACTAGCGTAGGACATAATCCAAAAAAAGTAAAAGGAGAGACAGGGTATGGAATAAAATAGAGGTTGTATTTAATCTAAATGAGATTCTTTATATTACATAAATGAATCATACCTAACCATAACTGTATCACTATATGCCTAGTCTGGCAATTGCATAAGCTTTAGCCACTTAGTGGGAAATCTTATGAGGATAATCATGAAATCCATTTATCTTTTGAATAAATTATAAATGCATCTTATCTTTCACTCTAAAAATATTTCACACTATAAATATATTAATTCTAAAATAAATCATGATTAAATTAAAGAGACTAGTTATATTAGATGTTACACAACATAGATAATATAATCATCTACAAACAAGCACATTAATAGTCCTTGCACCAATTAACTAGTTAAATAAAAATAATATAGGAATTAAAAAAATAAAATGTATATTCAACATTTTAAAAACATTATGTTATAATCAATATTCCTTTGTAGATAATCTAGGTAAAACATAGAAGGAATGTAGGTGTAATCCTATCATTATTCCTCTTAATTTTTGACCCAAAATGCATCACCTCTTTACAATGGCATCCCATTTATATAGGTAATTTGATCATATCATATCCTTGTCTTCTAGCTCAGACCACTAATGGGGCAGTTACAAATATTTAATGGTGATTTGAGCTTCTAAAATAATTACCAGCCTGACTATGATTTATGATTTAGATACTTCACCTATTAAAGGATAAAGCTTGTATTTTATTATTATTATATCTTATTGTAATTTTATCATATGCATGTCATGTTATTATTCAAACCATACTAACTTTATTGCATTAAATTTATGGTGGTATTAGTAATCAAATTTAAATATTGGTGGCCTTTTAGTATTTGGATTTTCTCTAGACTACCATTCCACCATACCATGCACATAATTTTGAATTCAATTTAGAGGTTGAATACATGAATTATCCATATATATCTTGACTTCATGGTATTTTGAATCAATTCTCCCCTTTAATATCCTAAAATCTAACACTTCTAGTCATTTTAATTGGTGAGGAACCAACTATACTTTGACAATACTTTACAAACTTGACACATAGTCATCTTGGGAAATTTGAGATTTTTGATAGCCAAATCAGACATCAATCTTAATCCCCTCATATTATTGACATCACTATTGGCACATGTCCTTTCATCAACTTCTTATTCCTTCTCCTTCACTAGGCTTCATGGATTTTCCCTCTAGGTCCCACTTTGTAACTTGGTAATCTATTAGTGTCTTTGGGATCTACTCTATTAGTTTCTTCCATCATAGTCATAAACATATGGCTTTTATTGTCACATTTAAATTCACCATTTTAGGTCATAAGACATATTTAAATAATGGAAACACTCTTAGGTTTAGATCACCTATGATAGCATTGAATCTTTAGAGAAAGACAACTCCTCAAAAATAGTGCACTTTATTTAGGATTAGGTTGTAGCCCTAAAAACTACACTAACAAATCCTATATAAGCTAAAATAATACTATATTCATGAAAAATATATAATTAATCTAAATACCTAAAAATAGGTGATGTACAAAGATTTATGATCTCCTCTACCTTCCTAAAATAACATAATAGGTTTGATAACTACTAAAATATATTCTACACAATCTCCAAATTAGGTTTTTTAAGCATTAGTGTTTCATATGAAGGTGATGGCCTATGTTATGACTAGAATGGATGGATAAAATATTTTACACAAGACATAATTAGTGAAATTCCAAAACTAATCAATTTCATGACTAGTTGTAACACAATAAATGACCTATAAAAGATATGCCTACTTGTACCTAGGTGAAGGGAGATGGACATACACAAGGGAGAACACTCTCTTCCATAAATTTAGATCAATAAAACATTAAAATAACACAAAATACATGCTTACATAAGGTAAAATTCATTATTTATTCAATCAAAAATCTTAAATCTATTATTACAAGTCTCCATAAAAGTAGAGTTTTGTTACGCCCAGTAGAAGGATTAAAAAATAGGGCATTCCCATTCCTATATATAAAAAATGAGAGCAAGAGAGGAGAAAAAACATTTCTATAATGGATAAATTTAGTTTTTGCATCATAACTCAACATATCTAAGAGATAAATCAAGTTTAAATAATAACATTCATCTCTCATCAACACAATAGTCCTACCACTTTGATGATCTCTCATGGAATATGGGCATAGGAATGGAGGAGAGGGATTCATTTTTGCCATTTGTTTTACATTAGTGTCCTTGATGGATGTTTAGTGTGATCTTACAAGGATTACAAGCTTTATAAACTCATATACTAACTAAATTAACTCACCCATGTTTCCACACATGTATGCATGTTAGAGCTTTGTTATATGGTTAATTTGAAATAAGACCTCCTATGCCACTTGGAGTTGTGGTTGACTTGGGTTGACCATAATTCCACTTCATGGAGGGATTTGCATCTCTCTAGGATTTATTTTAATTCCTTTTGTCTTGACCATGTTCTTAATGATTATTGATATCCACTCCTAGTGATGCTTGGCAGGTTATAAGAGCAAAATCAAACTAAAGTTCACTTTGAAATCTATGTGA
Organism: Torreya grandis; assembly: GCA_037957365.1. NCBI lineage: Eukaryota > Viridiplantae > Streptophyta > Pinopsida > Cupressales > Taxaceae > Torreya > Torreya grandis. The sequence continues at coordinate 108,114 of JARHVA010010408.1, read as the reverse complement.
TTATCTAGGAGAGGTGTAAAATTTTATTTAGTATCTTATTTTATCATGAGGACTCCTTGAGACATCAATAAACCTACATCCTTATTCTTGACAATCCTATTTTATCCTTTCATTCTCTTGGAAAATATGCAACAAGCTTATTAGAGTCTTTGTTCTCATCCCTTGGCATGTAGGCTTCCTTAATGCAACATCCATGATTTTATGTAGAACATTACTCTCAATATATCATAATGCCCTTAATTTTTGAGGAACATGTTAAATATACCTTTAAAAATAATTTTTAGGTCTCCCACCTTGAGACCATGATGTTGGCATTCCTTAGAGACCACATAAATTCTTCTCTATTCCTTGGAAGGTCCTGAACACTTCTTCTTTCATGGCAGGTTTCTTGAGCTAAGATCTCCTTATCATATCATTTTCTCTTTGAGGAACAATATTTTTTTAACCTACAATAGTAAAAGGATCCTTAAGCTTAAGACCCTCCTTAATATATTCAACATTACTATAAGGTCTACATAGAACTTGCCACATATCGATAACCATATTGAAGAATCTCTTTGGTCATGCCTATGAGCTTTAATTATCATAATCATGAATGTAATACTTGTCTCTATACCCATAAATTTCACCATCACTATTCATTATCTCCTTTTTTAGTCATGAAAACCATGATAATCCTTATTTTGTAAGTTTTTAGGTGTATTAATCATGTTTGAGAACTTGAAGATACTTACTTCCTCACCATCTTGTAATTTTCAATCATATAAAATAACATTTATGCTTGATAAGGGCTTGAAAAATTTGAAGAGGCCTATAGGGCTACAAGTTCATCATAAGAGAATTGAATCCACAAAACATTATTGAAGGTCCTTATTAGCCTACATGTAAACTTTCACAACCTTGATAACTCTTAAAGATAAGTTGAAGGATTCAATAAGACTTAATTTTAACCTTTAAGACATTATATGGGACTATAAACATGAGGTGTTTGATTTGAATAAGTACCTAAAACCTCCTTGAGCTATTTCATCTCCTATTGTGATATTATTGAAGGTGAATTTGATAGTCCTTTAGGGTTTCATGAATCATTTTGAACAAATGTTTTACTAGTAAGTCCCTTAAAACATGTTTACAACTTCATATTTCAAATCATCTTGGCCATCTTGGATTGTAACTCTTAACACATAAAGAGTTATTCAATCCTTATTTTAGGCTCAAAACAAATTATAATAAGACCTTAGTCCTATTCCTAACTGGCATTACATAAGAGTGTGGTATTATTAATACAATATAGATCCCTATGAGGACCTTTGACATGTTTGACACCTCTTCATCAAATTTATAGATGTGTGTGCAAGATATTTAAATATTGAGAACCATGTTGGAATTGGAAAGGATAGGAACACTATCACAACTTCAAATAGATGAATTTTAACCTCTTGAATACCTATAACTTAGTGGCAACCCTATAAAATTAGATCACCTAGTTGCCATTTCTCAAAACTTGTCTCCAGTCTTCATCAACAAATCTTCCATCCCTTATTTATCATTTACAAGGTTTAATAAATATTAATTCAAGGGGGATTTAAATGGTTTAAACTTTTGGATCATGATTACAAGTATGTTCCTTCTCCATTTAAGTCCTAGAAGTTTATGAGATTTACTTGAATGTTTACAATCATGTATTCTACTTGAGACTTAAATGGTTTTGCTTAAGCTAGGAACTATGGATTTGGAGGGAAATTTAATACATATAAAATCCTTGTATTAGGAGAGAGGTAACTCAAAAATATTTTTTTATCTCTTTTAATACCTATAGGTCTATAGAGGGTCTTTATTTAAACATGAAGCTTCATGAAATCGACAAGTGCTCTTGATTACTTCAAGAACCTTACTTACCTTAAACATTAATTGGGTAGATCATTCACCACTCTCATTATTTACTTGTTATAAAACCTTTAACCCCAAGATGAATTCAACATTTTGGTCTTCCTAAAGGCCTCCAAGCTTGTGTATGCATATTTTTTTATGAACTTGAATTTACTTACTTGGTGTGTATATTTCATGTATGTACCCTAACCCTCTAGTATACTATCTTAAAATAATGTGGAGGTGATTTTTATAATTATTTAACTTCATTTAAATCTTTATAAAAACCCTTAGTGCCTGTAGATCCCACTCTTCTAGTTGGAACCAACAAGATTTATTTTCAAACTTGAAACCTTCTTGGTCATGATTGCTAATGGATAAAATGAGCCTAAAAATTGAACCCTATATTTAGGTTGTCCTTATAGTATATTGAAACCATATCTAGATATTTATATCACCATGTATTTCACTTGAGCATGCTCTAAACATCAAAAATGGGATTCACGAACTCTAGGTTTAATAGGGTTTGAGAGTCTTCTACCATTGTTTTAAATGATTGACATAATTAAAGGATTATAAATCTAGTTTAATGACTTGAGATTTTATATTAAAAACCTACTAAACTCATATGTCATCCATTCTTTTGCATGCACTTGGAAGAATTCATATAGACCTCAAACTGTGTCTCTCTTAGGCTTTTTACAGGTTATTTTAGGCTTGTTAATGATTGTTCATAGCCCTATCTTAATTTTACTGCCTCCAAACACTTGGATATTATCCTTAAATACCCACTCCATGCCCTTAAATGGAAATAACAATCCATGTATCTCTTGAGTAAATATGGCTCATCCTTGAAAACTACTTGTAGGTGCTAGTGAGTAAGGATCAAACTGATTCTACCTTTTTAAGAGGTATGTAGGCATTGATTTCTTCTTTCAAGACTTGTTAAGGTTTTAAAATGATTATGTGGACCCAATTTACCTTATTTTATTTCTTTAAAACCACTATAAATATCTAAAACTCTTGAGAAAGCCTCATAGAAACCTATGGTTTCTTCAAAACCTTCATAACTAAGGGTTTGTTGTGCCTTATTTTACATGCATATATATCAAGGAGGTTTGGTACATCTGTTATATGTTTTAATAAAGTTATTAAATCTTTATTATATGCATGAATATTCAAAAACCCTTGCAATCGTGTACACAAGCTAAAACTTATAATTTTCTAGACCTTCAACTTCATGAAATCTTGTTTCTTTGTGAACTTTAACTAAAACCTACTATTTATTATATGAATGAGTCTCTTATTCATTAAAGAGACTGAATATAAGTTTTATAACATAACCCCTTTAATATCATGGTGATTTATTCCTTAGAGCTCTAAATAAATATGTAGAAAATGAATGAAACTTCATACTTGAAGATTTAGGTGTTGAAAACATCATGAAGTCTTGAATTTGGTGGTTTGACTTTAAGATTCTCTTCAATATATCTAAAAACCACTCCTAAAATAATGAATATGTCATGATCATGCTTGAGATGGATATTGGTTTGGTTGAGATCAGGTACACTCCTCCACATTGAGAGAGTTGAATATCACCAAGAGGTAAGAATGGAGGTAAATAATTGAATTAAACAAAATTATGACTATTTGTATGGATTGGAGAGTTGGAATAGGGTATTAAATGAAATTTATGACCTTTTGAAACTTTAGTATTGCCCCACTTTCTTAAAATGACTTTAATAATCCCAAATATGACCTCTTCACCCTTTATATCCTCATAAGCACTTTTATGGTCTTTTACTTTATTTATGACCTAGTATTACATTGGGAAGTGATGAAATAGGTATATAAAAGGATGTCATGACACTTATTATATGACCTAGACTCTTTTTGGAGGCATTCACCCTTGAAAATTAATTCACATCTCTAATTTTCAAATAGGCCTTACTAGGACATCATGACATTAAGGACTAATATATTGGGTCTTCTTGTAAAAATAGTAATTAGAGAGTAGTTTGGGTGTTTTTTAGACATGAAAAAAGGTTTGAAAGGATTATATACCTTATACAATAACTTGACACACATCTAAAATAATATAAAATAGACTCTATAATAGGCCTATTATAGACCATGACTCTAACAATGATTGTAAGACTCATTTAAGGGAGTAAAAGTACATGGAACCTTAATTACTTATGCATAGATATTATTAAACCAACCTAATCATCATGAAGGACCTTTAAAGTAATGTACTCAACTGATCTTGGTAAAAAATGATCATCTATAAGCATGCCCAATGTCAAAGTCCAAGGGTGGATAGATAGCCAATAACTCTTCCTCAAATTCGTAGGCTCTCCATTCTTTCTTAGTTATGTGGTCTTGGGATTGGTACTTCCATCACTATAGGAACCCAAACTCCAAAGATGGTACTTCAGGAGATCATAGCCTTATCATTATCAGTTCATACCTAGGTCACCAAGATCCCAGGATGGTGCCAAGTGGTGTAATCCTGATCCCTCATAGGCACATAGCTTTACATCACCCATTAATTCTCCCTTGAGATGAGTCATCAGGATCATACCACAAGGCACTATCTCAAGGACTAGGGGATTTAAAATACTTGCTCACTTTTTTGAAAAGAGATTTGACAGTGGATCTATGTCTATAAGATTTGGATGTGTGGAATAATATAGGGGGCCCATAAGTATTTTAAAACCTATGATAAAATAAGAAAACAAAAAAACTAAATATTTTTTATAAATCTATGTTTTACTAGGAGATTTTATGCAAGAAGTAGTTATTTAATATAGGAATCAAAACTAGTTATTTGTATAAAATAAAGATTTAATCCCAAAATTTTCATAGGTTAAACTCTATAGTAGAATGATTTAAAACATAGAGACAATATAATTTATTCACACCTAGGTAAAGAGCATCAAGATTATTGAATATTTTATCTAAGTATCAAATGAATCATTAAAAATATTCAAACTAATTAACTATGAAAATCATAATCATGACTTATATTGCCAAAAGGAATCTATACAAGAGGTCCCAAAAGCTAGATGAACTTGTCTAAATCCTATGTCCACATTCAAATGGGTGAATACAAAGCATTATCATGGAATAAGACTTCATAGGCTTAAAATAAACGTTAAATTTATACTTTGATGCTCATAGGTAAAATCTTAGATTGAATTGAGAAAAATGCAAAGGCATTAAAAATATGCATTATCAATCATTTGTAACTTAGCATATGACTAACTGCCAAATTGGGAAGGGTTCAAACATAGACATTAAAATAACTCTAAAGATTCCCTATAGACTATGTAAATCAATAATTAGTTTATAATATAGAGGTTCCCTATTTTCATCTTGAAAATGGGGTGTGTTGGTAAAGGTAACCACAATGGTGAATTCCTACTAGGAGATACTTCTTGAGTATTTAGAGAATTAAAAAAAAAAAGTATTCATGCACCCAAACATAAGTGTTAGTTACAAGTAAAACTTGAGACAAAATGATAAGATTGGGCATAAAATTATAATTCAAAACATGAATACTAAATTACTTTATTTACAAATGTTGGAAATATTGTCATTGATGTCAAAGGTCTAGCATTATTAGTGTTAAAGGCCCCATTGCATTTAATGTTGTTTATCTTGGCTAATGTGAGTTAATATTTAATTAATATTAATGAATATATGTTTGGTTGCATATGAGACAAAATAAGCGCCCATGGAGAAGTCAAAGAGCCATAGGATAAAGACAAAATAAGGATGGGATGCATTTTCCCATGAAGAGTCATCTTGGGGAATACCAAGAGTCACCAAATGATGACAAAAGAGTAAAGGCACAAATTCTCATGAAGGGACACTTTGAAGAATACGAAGAGTCACAAAAGATAAGGAAAAAAGTGGGAAGGACGTTTTTGGTCATGAAGGGTCACCACATGACTTTTAAAAGGCTTGAATATGAAGGGTCATACAAGATTGGTGCCATTTTCCATGAGGATTGATGGGTCACAAAGGGGGAAGGCCAAAGGTGATTTAGAAAGCTATAAATAAAGGCTTGAGAAGCCATTTGTAATATGAGAGATAGAGGTTGATTTGATATTGCAATATCTAGCTTAGAAGAGCAGTTGTGAGAGATAAATATGATTTATATTTATTATATCTAGCTTAGAAGAGCAAACATGAGAGAGAGAAAGGAGATGTTGTATTGATCTATCATTTGTTGAGATAGCAACATTGAGAGATAGGTGTGTGGTATACACAAAGGGGTTGGTGCTCCTATGGGTTGGTGATCAAGAATTATTTTTGGGTTAGTGCTCGGCAAATGGGTTGGTGCTCCTGTGGGTTGATGCTCATGAATAGTAGCTAGGTTGGTGCTCAACAAAGGGGTTGGTGCTCACAAATAGTAGCTAGGTTGGTGCTCGACAAAGGGGTTTGAAGCTCCTGTGGGTTGGTGCTCATGAATTGTAGTTGAGGTTGGTATTTGGGAAAAGGGTATGGTTCTCATGTGAGTTTGTTCTCATGAATATACTTGATATTGTTCTCCATGGTTTTTCCCACATTGGGTTTCCATGTTATATTTGGGGTCTCTCTCTATCTTGTGTGATGTTTATTTTTTGACTTTTATTGCATATCTTGAATGTTTGATTAAGTGGAATTTGATAAAGAGAAAGTTTTATAAGATATATAATATACTAATTCACCCCCCCTCTTAGTATATTCTATGCTTAACAATTGGTATCAGAGCAGGTTCCTTTTTGAAAAGTTTTACAGCTTGAAGGTAGATCGGGAAAGCATGATGGCTGGGTCACAGGAAGGATTTTCTATAAATAAGGCACCTTTGTTTGATGGGATGAATTATGATTTTTGGAGCATGAGAATGAAGGTTTATTTGATGGCCCTTGGATTTGACATATCAAAATCAGTGGTGGAGGAATATGAAGAGCCACAGACATCTACAATTACTCTAGTAGAAAAGAAGGCAAGTGAATGTAATGTTAAAGCTTTAAATGTTATTTTATGTGGTTTATGTGAATCTAAATTTGTTAAAGTTATGCAATGTAAATTTTCTCATGAAAGTTGGGTAAAACATGAGAATATTTACAAAGGTGATGGAAAGGTTTAGCAAGCTAAGCTGTAGACTTTTAAAAGGTAGTTTGAAAGTTTGAAGATGGAAGAAGAAGAAGATATAACAAGTTATCTCTTGCGATTTGATCAGATAGTAAATCAGATTCAAGGTCTTGGAGAAACATTAGAAGATTCAATGGTGGTGCAAAAGGTTTTGAGATCTCTACCAATGAGATATGATGCAAAGGTTTTGGCAATCGAGGAGATGAAGAATTTAGCCAAGCTAAAGATGGATGAACTTCATGGTATTCTCATGGCATATGAGATGTGGACATAACAAGATAAACCCTCAAAGAGAGAAGTGGATTTCAAGACATCAAAGAAGGAGAAAGCTAAGATTCAAGAATCAAGTGATAGTTCTAGTGATGATGAAGATGACAATGGAGCACTTTTCATTCACAAGCCGAAAATAGGAACAGGTAAATATCAAGGAAAATTACCTTTTAAATGTTTTAATTGTGGAAAGATTGGACATTTTTTAGCTAGATGCCCAGATAAAGTTAAAGATGATGAAGAATAAAAGCCTACTTACAAGAAGAATTTCAAAGGCAAATCTAAGAAGGGATTTGAGAAGAAGAGCCTATATTCTAAGGATCCTAGTTCAGGTGAAGATAGTGGAGTCAGTGATTTAGAAGAAGAAGAGATTCTATTCATGGCCATACATGAAGGTGATCAAGAAGAAGAAGAGGAAGAAGCTGAAGTGAATATGGAAGGAGATCTCATTTGTGCCTTAGAAGAGTTAGTAGCTATTTAGAAGAAGAATCAAAGATTAAAGCGCTAGATCGAGAAAAATGAAGAAGAGTCAAAGGAAATGATTGAAGATCTACAAGCACACTTTGAAGAAGCTAAGAAGAATGAAGAAGATCTCACAACATAGTTGGAAATAACAAGAAAAGATTGTAAAAGGTATGTTATTGAAATTTCCTCTTTAAAAGAAGATATTAAGAAAGCAGTCGGTGATAAAGTAGTCAGTGATTCAAAATTTGAAGATAGAACTAACATGCTGAATAAGATATTGGAAAGTCAAAAAGAATATTTAGATAAGATAGGGATCATTTTTGAAAAGAAAAAGAGCTATGCTGAAGCTCTTACACAAGAGGAAACAAAAAGGGGAGAAGTAAAGAATACAGAGGACATTTGAAATAGAGAAGGCTGGAAGGAACAAAGCTACAAAAGGCAATCAGGTCAGAGATATACAGATAAGTCTTATTTCTATGGCTATTATTTTTATTGTAATGGATATGGTCACAAGAAATTAGAATGTAGAAAAAGAGCTAACAATTTTAGAAATAAGGAGAAGGAAAGTCAAGTAGAGTCAAGCATAAGCCACAACTCTTTTGCTCCTCTATCAAGCTTTGATGAAGAGACCATAGTGTGCTACAAGTGCAACAACTTTAGACACATAGCTCGGTATTGTAGAAGTGTGTTTGAGTCAATTTAGAAGGATCATATTTTCAAAGATCCATTCATCAAGAAGAAGGATCAAAGTGTCAAAGCTCCATTCATTAGGAAGAAGGTTCAGACATGTTCATGGTAGAAGAAACAACCTGAAGATTCTATGATGGTGCAAATAGCTCTGAATGTGAGAGGTAAAGATCAGCCATGGTTAATTGATAACAGATGCTCAAGGCATATGACAGGTGATAAAAGTAAGTTCATTACTCTAAAGAAGATCAATGGTGGTACAGTGAGATTTAGAGATAAAACCACTGTCAGGATAGCAGGAAAAGGTACTTTGAGTTTGGATTATTGTATAACTAAGACTAAGAATGTTTTTTATGTAAAAGGTCTTAAGCATAATTTGTTAAGTTTTAGTCAAATATGTGATCAAGGATACACATTAAGGTTTCATGTTAAAGGTTGTGAGATTAGAAGAATATATTCAAATGAGTTGATTGCAAATGCTTAAAGGATAGGGAACAATGTATATGTTTTGTCAGATATTTTCTCAAAGGCACGATCAAAGGATACATTCAAAGATCAGCGCGACAAGTTGGGAGTAATTTATATTACTTCCTACCATTGATTTTTAGCATCAAGTGAGGGGGAGCTAAGTGTTAGCTCTAGGTAGGCCCTTTGACATTGATGTCAAAGGGGGAGAATAACTGGTATAGGTACAGGTGCAAAAAATACGTACAGGGAATAGGTATAGGTTGCTACAGTAAGGGGGAGTTACTATATGTTTTAAGATGATAGGATGTGAAATCGATAGGATGTGGAAATTTTAAGATTGAGGTTGCCATCAATGACAAAGGGGGAGATTGTTGGAAATATTGTCATTGATGTCAAAGGTCTAGCATTATTAGTGTTAAAGGCCCCATTACATTTAATGTTGTTTATCTTGGCTAATGTGAGTTAATATTTAATTAATATTAATGAATATATTTTTGGTTGCATATGAGACAAAAGAAGGGCCCATGGAGAAGTCAAAGAGCCATGGGATAAAGACAAAAGAAGGATGGGATGCATTTTCTCATGAAGAGTCATCTTGGGGAATACCAAGAGTCACCAAATGAAGACAAAAGAGTAAAGGTGCAATTTCTCATGAAGGGACACTTTGAGGAATATGAAGAGTCACCAAAGATAAGGACAAAAGTGGGAAGGACGTTTTTGGTCATGAAGGGTCACCACATGACTTTTCAAAGGCTTGAATATGAAGGGTCATACAAGATTGGTGCCATTTTCCATGAGGATTGAAGGGTCACAAAGGGGGAAGGCCAAAGGTCATTTGGAAAGCTATAAATAAAGGTGTGAGAAGCCCTTTGTAATATGAGAGATAGAGGTTGATTTGATATTTTAATATCTAGCTTAGAAGAGCAATTGTGAGAGATGAATATGATTTGTATTTTTTATATCTAGCTTAGAAGAGCAAAGGTGTGAGAGAGGAAGGAGATGTATTGATCTATCATTTGTTGAGATAACAACATTGAGACATAGGTGTGTGGTATACACAAAGGGGTTGGTGTTCCTGTGGGTTGGTGCTCACATATTATTGCTAGGTTGGTGCTCAGCAAAGGGGTTGGTGCTCTTATGGGTTGGTGCTCAGCAAAGAGGTTGGTGCTCCTGTGGGTTGGTGCTCAAAAATAGTAGCTGGGTTCGTGCTTGGCAAAGGAGTTTAAAGCTCTTGTGGGTTGGTGCTCATGAATTGTAGCTGAGGTTGGTACTTGGCAAAGGGGTATGGTGCTCCTTTGGGTTTGTTCTCATGAATATACTTGAGATTGTTCTCTATGGTTTTTCCCACATTGGATTTCCATGTTATATCTGGTGTCTCTCTCTATCTTGTGTGATGTTTAATGTTTGAGTTTTATTACATATCTTGAATGTTTGATTAAGTGGAATTTGATAAAGGGAAAGTTTTATAAGATATATAATATACTGATTCACCCCCCCCTCTCAGTATATTTCGTGCTTAACAACAAATACCATTAGTGTGTGTGTTTTAAGTTATGAACCCATTTATAGTTTTGTATTTACACACAATCCTTCAAATTTTCTCAAATGATTATAAATTTTGAGTAATTAATATTAAGTAATTTATCTTATGGGTAAATGACATGGGTATTACTATCCTACCAACCATAAATCTATATCCCCAATAGAGATGCCTTTGGTCTCCCTCAAGACCTTTTTCCACTACCAACCAAGCTAGAAAGCCCATGGAGGAGGGTGTTTGAATCACCCTTTTGAGGATCTTAGGAGATCAGATGTTATATTCATTTTATTTTATTTCCCTTTTGAAATTTTATTTTCATTCCATTGAGGTTTGAGGACCAATCCATGGGTTTATGAAACTTCATAAATTCCATTGATCAGTTGAGACAAATCATAAATGATAGTGGTTTATGCATGTTTTAAATTTTATGTCAAGTGAATTTGATGGTTTTAAATAATGAAAGCAACATTTATAAATCCACATATTCCATTAAGAATCATAGGCCTAAAAAATTCTTTAAAATGTAAAATAAATGTAGTATCTCACATAGAATTCTTAATTAAGATTTTAGTTAGGCTATAGAATGCCATTGATGTTATATTTTAAAAAACCATCCTTTTATTACTTTAGGAATTTTGTAAACAAGGGAACCTTTTTTTGGGACCAACATACCCCATCAATTTGAAAATTGGGGACCCTTAAGAGATCTGCGTATCTAAGTTGAAGTATATGAACATTGAGGTTTTTTTTTATAGAATTTGAAGATCACCCACTCAAGGATGGATCATATTTGTATAATTTAAAGCCTCTTGTTCTATAATAACCTTGGTAATGAGTTACATGAGTCATTTTTAAGGTTCCATGGAAGGTTTAGGATTTAGTGTTTAGAAACCCTAGGTGGTCCTCAGTTCAAATTCAAATAATGGCAGGAGCTAAGTTGGATGGAACTAATGAAATAAATTTATGAACAAAGGGTTTACATCATGTTTTTAAACATGAATTGAGATTTTATTTAATCCTTTCCCCATTCATTTTTATTATTAGGTATAATTTGATGTGTTTATGAGGTCCCTTTTATAATGCCAAACTTAGCCCAGGTTATTCATATTAAAGCCCCAATATTCATCTTGACCTTAGTCTTGATCATTTATGCTATGTATTTATGTACTTGGGTCTAATAGTTATCTCCCTAATCCTTTGTAGGATCCTATGACTGATGATTACTCATCAAATTTGATCAAATGAAGTGTATTAACTGAGAAGCCCTCATTTAAATAATATGCATTAGATTTAGATCTATGATAATTACCTGCTCATTAGATTTGATCCAATAGCATGAGGTAGAGGAGGAAAAGTCAAATTGGATACAAGGCCCTAAGAGTCAGATTCATGGTCAAAGGAAATAAATGAGAGAGACCAACTTAATAAATTCATCTAATTATTGACCAAGTCTACCATGAAGATAAACAGTTATCATTCACTTACTGGATTTGATAAAACATCAAGAAAAGACATCCAATCAATAAATGAGCCCCACAAAGATCAATGACACTCGCTCACATGTTGGATTTGATCTAATGATGTGAAAAACTTGACAGATTTTCAAGTCTCTATGAACTTGACATGTGGATAATGCTTGACCAAGGAAACAATTGAGAAGAGATACACAACACAGGAAGGATCTACGAGAATGCCAAGTGTCATGACCATAATCCTAGAGATCAATAGACCAATAGAAATATGAGGACTTAGGTTTTGATCAATGGATCATAATAAATCAAGTATATTGATCCCACAAAGAAAAATAAAGGAGGATTTTAAAAGCCAATGGCTAGTATCATAATGGCAATTATGAAAATTGTTGTGAAAAACCTAGAATGATGCCACATGGACTCCACATAAGCATAAAAGGTCAAAATCAAAGATATTTTGAACTTGAAAATGTAAGGGTATAAATCAAAAGGCTCTCCATAAAATCCAAATCATGTAAGAATTTAAATTCTAAATATTTCCTATCATTAAATCTTGGAACCCTTAACCCTCTATAAAGAGGACCCAAATTGACTCAGTCAGTTATAGTTAAATCAAGATAGAGTAATTGTGCCTCTAAAAGCAAGTACCTTAGTAAAAACATCAAAAATACTATGATAATAATTCAGTATAATCAATAGTGGAAAGAAATAAACAATTGAAGATGGAAGTAGAGCTATATCTAACCTCTGATAGTGAAGGGATGGTTTTTAAGGATACAGAGCTAGACTTGGCAGCCCTAAACTTCATGGAGTAAGGAACTATTATGAGTTATTCTTCATGGTGGAAAAATTGAAGCCCATCTCTCAAGAGGAGAAGATAAATACCACAACACATCAAAAGTAAAATGACCTAGTTGTAATTCAAATGGCCATCCTCTACCATACCATAACAAAACTAGAGGTAGTGCATTGTATTGATGTCCTTACTCTTATCTTTGTGGATTATAGGATAGATGGAGAGTGGATTATTCAAGAGTGTGGCACCAAGAGAGTGTAATATATCTCCACCATGGCCTTCAAGACCTATTATAAGCTTCTCTTACCCCATATCAACCTCCCTAACATTAGGAACTGGGATAACACCTAGGACCTTGATTTAGTCCTTACACCTTGGCTAATCTATGGACCCCATGTCTTTAAGACCCTAGATGGAAAAATTCCTATAGTCAAATTTATGAAGTGTATTTGTCGTATCCATGACCCTACTAAATAGGGCCTTTGGTGCCCCTTTCATCATATATGTAAACAAAGTCTGGGTATCCTATGTCCACTTCATGATAGAAGAGAAATTGACCCTTCTAATAGGAGAATTGATAAGCTTCTTCCTGGCCAAGTAATTCATGGCCATTAAAAGGACCTACAAAAAAATATTTATGATGTCTTATCTCCTATATTCCCTCATAGCCTCTATGACCTTCCCTGGCATCATAAATTGGTCCCCTGATGGTAGAACCACATTTTTCCACCATTACTCCAAATTTCTTATATTTAAATACAGGAACCACATGTAATTTATCTATGATGGTGTCTTTCCAGCTATATACGAGGTGATCATAGGCATTCCTATGCCAAGGCTACATTATCTCATTAATAAATAGGTGGAGATCATGGGATATTTATGGTACTACCTAGATTACACTATTATAAGGATGGAGGGGATCCTAATCCAACCCTATAAGCTACCAATCCATGTCCCTACCAATCTTTAAAAGCAAGAAATTTCTTCTCAATTATTCAAGGTGTGGACATAATGTTCATAGAAAAGAAGAAATCCCAGGTCTACCCCCTCCTATTAGGTATTAGTAAAATCATAATCAAAGATTGGAAGCAGCTGGAGGTCATGGTCATGCATAAAATTTCTTTTGATTTTCAGTTAGATGACTCAAAATATGGGACCCTAAGAGCAGATTAGTCAACCACATCAAGGATAAAATGGTCACAAAAATTGAATATGGACATCATCTAGGTGTTAGTGATGACATCTACATCAGAGCAAATAATTTTGAAGAGGTGTTCTCCAAAATCAAGAATTAAAACATTATGTTGGAGAGTAGGTTGGTTAAGGATAACAAGCCCTTAGGGGAAATATGGAAATTACACTCTTTTTAGTATCACTTATTGCTAGGTCCATCTGGGACTGCTCATAAAGATCCACCTATTAAAGTATAGTCACCTAAACCTCAACAAATAGAACAAGTATAGGCTATACAACCTTAGCATGTCAAGGGCAAGGGTAATGCCAAAGATAAGGAACCAAAACTAAAGCATAGACCTAGGTAAGGCCCTCCACCTTCCAAACTCCCATAAAGACCTTCTCAAGTAGAATTCATTACCATGGTTTCCCTTGAACCATGAGAAAAATGAGAAGGTGCCCTTGTTGACATAGCAATTGCATAGGATTCTAATAGGGAGGGGGATCCATCTAGTGAAGTAGGTAAGGAGATAATCCCATTAAATGGGGAGAAAAGGAAGGTAGAATTGGCCTTGGTGCCTATAACACCAAAGAAAAGGCCTAGGTTGACTTTCACTTACCCTAATAGTGAATTTAACCTTTTTAGTGATGAAAATATAATTCATGGACCAGTCATCCCTAACAAGTTTGTCTATAGAAGGCTAAAAAATATCCCATCCCTCTCTCCTTCCTGGGCCTTGACACAAATTGGTTTGGCTGAAGATGATAACATCAAGTCATGGATCAAAGATATAGTTAAAAGGCAAGAATAAAGAAGAATACAAGTCCATCAAGCCTAAGGAGGACAAATATTTGGCACCCTAGGAACTTTTGGTAGTGCAAGTGTGGAGGTTTCTGAGCCTCCAAAATTCAAGAAACCATAGGTTAAGGTGAAAATTAACCCATATATAACATCCTTTGAAAGAACCATAACAAGGTTGGCTATGGTGGGTCAAGAATAATTCACCTTTCAAAAGGTAGAGCCATTCATAGGGTTAACCTCTGTGGGAGTAAAATAGTTTAGAGAGGCTCCCATCCATGAAAAAGATGTGAAAAGTTTAATTGAGGTCAATATTAGCAAGCTAGGGCTAGTGTCTAGGGATTAGTGTAAATAATTAAGAACATAAAGAGGGAAAAAGAGAATTTATAGACGTAAATAATTTTCTCAATGCTAGATTCCATGATTAAAATGTTGGATGAGTCATTCCATGACATTTTCAAAGCATTAAAGTCTATGAAATTAAGGTAGGATACCTTATAAAACTAGGCCACCTTAGCCAAGGAGTTGGTTACTCAATGTCAAAATTCTAAATATAAGATTTCCCGACTTATTAACATCCAAGTTAAGAAGCAAATCCTAAATTTCAAAGTGATCAGTATGGGGCACCTGAGTGCCATTTTGGGAATTGTTATAGATAAGGTCCTAGCCTTGAGTGCTTGGCATACCAAAGTGGAGGAACTTATTAAGGAGGAGAAAGAGCTCATGAGAAGAATTGAGAAACTCCAATGAACTATGCTTGCGGATCCTTTACAACCCACTACCTTGGGGGTTATTAGTGATGAAGAATTCCATCATAGAGCCACTTTGGTGACTTAAGAAATCAAGGGTAAAATTCATGGAAAATCAAGGCAAGATAAGAGCAAAATATTAGACAAAATATTCAAGGATGGGGAGAGGATCAATTAAGCCAGAAGCTTTAAGGAAGTTTTGGCTAGGAATGACAAAGATTTTGATGAGCTAGATGATCAAGAAGAGGAACATATCACAAGGCCCACCGTAGACTTGGGATTAGTGGATGAAAAACATGCAAGATCCATGAGTATCCTTCAACAATAGAGGGCCCCACCTCTAACATCCTAATTATTAGTGTGATTGCCTCTAAGTTAGTAGGATTGTAAAAGACATGTGTATTATAGTTCTTACAAAGACACTTGTCTTTTGTACACCTATATTTTGTAAAACTGATAGGTATACTACCTGGATTTCTATAAATTCATGTATTAACATTTGTAAAAGGGGAAGACTTCGAGATATTTTTATACCATTTTGAGTGATTAATAAAAGAAATCAAAGAATTCTATAAGAATTATCTCGTTTGATGTGTTTGAATTTCTAAGTTTCTCAATTGTTTGTTTGAATTTCAATATGAATAATTTCAAGAAATAGTAAGTTAAAATCATTAATTATAGGGATGCTAACTTGTGTATGCTAGGTTATTTGAAATAATTTAATTTACTTCATTTCATTTGCTCTGCAACAAAGATGTGTTTTAGCTATCTAAATGTATTATAAAACTTTAAAGTAAATCCAATTTTTAATTGTATTGTCATCCGACCTTTAGAACTAGGCCTAGTTTATAGTGAAACATGAGCTTAGGCTACATTAGACTATATGTTGGTTGAGATCATACTTAGGAAATATTGAAATCTTGTCAATATGTTCATAATAATAGATCAAAAATCGCTATTTATTTCTCACTCTACCCTCTCCTTTTGCTCTTTTTTAAAAAATAATAATAATAATTCACATTAGCTTAAATACATTGTTTATAACCATTTACTTTAGTCAGTGATTTAGATCTAGGTTAGTTTGTTTGATATTAACATCAAGATTTTCAAGAAATGTACCAATATGGTTCCCTACCATCAAATTTTAAAACTATAGTGAAATAGTCCATGTTGATCTACTACTATTTTCACCATAGGCATCTTAATTATCAAACACCTACAACTCATGCCTTAAATCCTCAAATTATAAAATGAGAAGAGTTCTTTAAACACTAGAGAGCACCTATGGTACACTTGGAAGCATCAATAGGAGAAGCTCTAATGGCACTATAAGGAGGGCCTATATTATTGATCCATGGTAAATCTGACCCAAAGTTGTAAAGGTCATGTATCTCAACCTTCTACCATTCATTTGGGGTTATTATAGGCAAGGGATTGATGTTATTTAAGGTCATAACTATTTTTTATAATATATTTTAGTATAAAACCATGGGAATCCTTAAAATCTTCAATTAGACATCTTATTTTGATCAAAGGTGGTATGTGTGAGGTGTGCATGAGTTCTTTCAAGCATGGATAAATTTAGATAAAACATATTCATGAAATTGGGTTCATCTTTGACAAGATCTAATGGAATATTTACATTCTTCATACACCCTTTGAAAAATAGAGCCCCACATCCAAGCTTAAACCCATTTATAATGTACATTTAATGTGGTATACTATATCTTTGATAGGATATTCAAACTTCATGTTGGAGTTACCGAGGATTAGGATAAGATTGCACTCAGAAACTCAAGAGCCTTTGCTTGATCTTTAAGAACACAAGAAAGCTAGGTAGGACAAAGGTAGATGCAGGAAATCCAAATCCCTCCCAACATCACCTATTCAAGGTACACTTGATTTTAATACTTATATGAGAATGGCTTGGTTAGGTGATTCTTTCATTAATGTGCCTGGGGTGGTCCATGATCTCCCACATAGCCTAAAGAAATATTTGCCTACATTTAGTCCCATGGGCATAGTAACTACTGAAGAGGATATAAATTATTTTAAGGCTACATTAATACTAATCAACATTGTTCATGAATATGTAGCACGTAGCTTATTCCCTTTTACCTTTAAGGGTGCTACCTATGAATGGTTTTTGAACTTGCCTAATAACTACATTACTAGTTGGGAAGATTTTAATATTGTGTTCATAGATCAATTTAGAAAAATCATCAATCCTTACATCATTTATCATCAATTTAAAACTATTAGAAGAGATTTTAATGAACCTCTTAGGTCATTTAATGCTAGGTTTGAAAAGATGTTTAGTAGAACCATAGATTTATACAAGCTAGATGAGATTCTAGCTTTAGAATTCTATAAGGATATAGTATATATTATGATCTTAGTGTTCTTAAAGAGATTAATACTAGTCATAACCTCACTGGCCATAGATTATTTAGAAGTAGTGACTATCAATGATCAAATGCAACCCCAAAGACAAATGTCTTATTCTATACCAAATTTTAACCCCCACATGCTAGTGATAAACTTGTTTCCTAACAATAATAAGAACATGCCTAATATAAACCAACTTCCAAACCTCATTCATTTTCCCTTGAATCATCCTACCCTAATCAAAACTTAGGATTCTTAAATTAGCCCACCAATAATGGCTTTAGAATAAGAGATCAAATGGCGTTAGTACCAACTACTAATGTTAACAATAACCAAGTACACAATTTTGAGACCCCTAAAAGTGAAAATGAGTCTATCCTAAAAATGGTCTAGAAGTTAAGTATAGATTTCCTCCAATTAAAAAAAATGTTAGGAATACTGCTGAGAGTTCAAGAAGGAACTTCTCATTTCAAAGATATAACAAGCCAAGCAATAGGTTTCAAAATGATAGTTTTCAAAGTAATAAAAATGATGACCCCTCCTCAGAGAAGAAAACCATGGATACCAACCTCATATATATTGAATTACCTGACTATTGTAGGGTACATTGCATAATCAAACATGGGGAGATTAATTGCATCAAATTTTACAAAGCATTTGAGGCATTCCAAGAGGAGTTGGACACATTTGAGGTGGTTCCCAATAAGGACAACAATGCACATACATCTATCCCTAAGCCTTTTGAATAGGTTTTCATGGTATAAAATTTTGATTTCCCCTTTCAAGAGGAAAATGAACCAAATTAGATCCTTAAAGAAATCCATGCATTTCAATAGTTCCTAAAAAATACTTACCCATTGAGGAACAAAGGACAGAGGCAACCCTTGACTATCTCAATCCCCCCCCCCCCGAAATAACTTTAGAACTCTTCTAGATCCTTCTTCAAATAATAACCTTGAGCCACCTTGAGGGAGCATTCCTAAGCACAACCTTGAGGTCCCTAGTCCTCCCAAAACTAGTTACAACATAGTTGAGGACATGAATAATGTAAAGGCTAATATCACCTTACATGAGTTAACACATATCACATAACAAAGGGATTTATTGTTGAAGTACTTAAAATTTAGCAAAGCTCCCAAGATAAATCATGCTAATGTAATAGTGTATAAGGTCAAAGTTGAATCTCCCCCTTTCTTGATCATAGTTAGATTATTTGGCAAAACTTGCACAATTGTTTGTTAGACTCAGGTGCCTCCACAAACATCATACCTTCTAGAATATGTAGATAACTTGGATTAACCCCCATCAAGTATGATAGGATTAAATTAACTAGATAACTCTTGGACATCCACATGTAGATAGCCTATGAGCCTAGAGTACAATAATTCATTGGCATTCAAGTAGTAGACATGCCAAATGCCTATGGGATACTATTAAGAAGAGAATGGACTAAATCCTTAAATGAGTATATGTCTAATAATTGTCTCCACTTGTGGATACCTTGGAAAGGAATCCCAAATCAAATAAGAGTTGAGAGGGAACCAAGGATAAAACATATGATAACAAAGTATAATGTTATTAATGAAAGGGTCAACATAATAAACTTAGACTTAGGGGTTTTCACCTTAGAAGTTGATAAATTAGATGATACCAAGGACATGGAGACTCCTCCTAGGCTATGGAAATTAAACTTTCATGGTGTTAGATGCAAGGATAGATTAGATGTTGGCATTATCTTAACTGATCCAATAAATAAAAGGTACCATGCCTCTTACAAACTCCAATTCCCTTGTGTCAATAACCTTGTTGAATATGAATCTCTCATCCTTAATTTCTAATTTTCTATCAAGAATAAAGCTAAAGAAATACTAATTTTTGGAGATTTAGAATTAGTAGTCAACCAGGTCAAGAGTAGGTATCAATGTAAACTCTGATATCTCAAGAAGTATAAGTTTAGAGTCTAAGACCTGATTGAGTCTTTTGATGCTTTTAGCATCACCTCCATTCCTTAAGAACAAAACCAAGATACATATTAACTAGCATCAGTTGCAATGAATCTCATGCCTAATCTAGTCTCCCCTAATTTTAGTATTAAATTGGTCCCATGTCCATTAGTGCCTGATAATATTAACCATTTCTAAGTCTTTAATGATGACTGACATATATTGGATTTATTAGCCAATTTTAGGGCCTTTAAAGTCCATATCATCGATGAATCTAATAAAAAATCAACTAGAGGGAAAAAAATTTATAGCAAATTCATTTAGCTAAATAAAAACAAAACCCCTAAAGGGATGATTGCTCTGGAAAGATTATTTGACCAAGACAAACTAGTTGAGGTTTCCAAATTTCCCAAAGTAAGTGGAAATGATTGAAATACTATGGATCTTGGTCTCCAAGACAACCATAATTAGTGAACTTTGGAAAGGTTTTTACATCTTCTAAAATAAGAAAGCCAAATAACTCCTTAACAAGTATAAGGATGTTATAGCATGGTCCTATGATGACCTAAATATCTTTGATCCAAGGGTCATTAGCCAACCATACCCCTCAAAGAAATTTATAAACCTTTTAAATAGAAATAAAGGC
Source organism: Torreya grandis (assembly GCA_037957365.1). NCBI lineage: Eukaryota > Viridiplantae > Streptophyta > Pinopsida > Cupressales > Taxaceae > Torreya > Torreya grandis. Next base: position 87,701 of record JARHVA010010408.1, on the reverse strand, counting down.
CAGAGAACCCCATGTTAGAACCTATGATATTCAAAGACGTAAAAAGGTTATTCGATGCTAAGATAGTCTTTCCTATCAGACATTCAACTTGGGTGGCCAATCTAGTATCATTCAAGAAGAAGAATGGTGAGATTAGGCTATGTATTGACTTAGAATTTTTGAATAAAGAATCAAATAAAGACAATTATCCTCTCCCTCCCCTTGATCAATTAATTCAAATTATTTTAGGTTCAGCTATGATGTCCTTCCTTGATGGCTTTTCAGGCTATAACCATGTGTTTATTGATAGAGAAGACATGATGAAGACAACATTCACAACAAAGTTAGGGCTCTTTACTTAGAAAAATATGCCTTTTAGATTGACCAACATATGAGATACCTTCAAAATATCCATGGACCATGCCTTTCAAGGTTTAATTGGTAAGTGCATCATCATTTATATGGATGATCTAATAGTTTTCTCTAAAAAAAAGAAAGATCACTTCATGCACCTAAAATTTATTTTTGAAATATGTAGAAGGTATGGCATTTCCTTGAACCCTAAGAAAATCATATTTTTTATAACTAAAGGAAAAATATTAGGTCATGTTATAACCAAATATGGAATCTACATAAACCATGAAAGAGTGGATATGATATCCATAATTGAGCTCCCAAATATTAGGAAGGAACTGAAGTCATTCTTTACCAAAATAAATTTTGTAAGAAAGTTTATTTCTAGTTTTGTAAAAATTGTCAAGCCATTGAATGACATACTCAATAAGGATGCCAAGGTAATTTTGAAGGAATAATCCAAGAAGGCATTAAATGACATCAAGGAAGCCATTATCCATGCCTCAATGTTTATAAGTCCCAATTTCTCAAAGGATTTCTACATTTATTCTTTTGCATTTGATCATACTATGGCTACTATATTGACTCAAAAAGTTGATGAGTGTGATCACCCAATAGTTTTCATGAGTACCAATTTTAAGAATGTTGAGCTAAACTATTTGATAATTGATAATCAAGCATATACACTAGTAAAGGTAGTGAAGAAGTTTAAGCACTACATCCTTAGAAATAAGGTGCATGCCATATCACCTGACCCTAATACTAAACTTATGCTGAGTCAAAATGAGCTAGGAGAATGCAAAGGTATACAGATGTTAGTTCTATAGGAATGACTTGAAGATGAAGGTAGCAAAGATGGTAAGATGCCAAGGTTTGATCTAAATGATTTCTAATACTATCCCTAGTCTAAGTATCATGTAAGTAGGCCAGCAATGTTTTCAAAACAATGAATGGTATGATTAAATCATACACTTGATAATATATGGTATTTTTCATATAGGCCTATCTATGGAAAAAAAGAGAGCCTTGAGGCTTAAGGTAGCTCACTACCTGATTAAGGATGGAGTCTTATATAGAAAGAACTTTAAAGGAATCTACCTAATGTGTGTCTCACAAGAAGAAGCCACACAAATTATGGTCACCTTTCATTAAAAGATATTTAGTGGACATCCCTATGGAATAAATATAGAACACAAGATCTTAATGGATGGTTACTATAAGCTTACCATATTCAAGATGATCACAATCATGTGAGAGAATGTTACTCTTGCCAAATTTTCAACACCAAAGATCCAAAAGCAACCATGACTCTACAACCAGTCATGGTTGATAAACCATTTGCATAGTGGGGTTTGGAATTTATTGGAGTAATCAACCCTAACTCATCTTAGGGTCAAAAATATGTCTTTATTGCCATAGATTATTGGACTAGGTGGATAGAGGTAGTGGCTACCAAATAATGTAGAATGGAAGAAGTGATTAGTTTCTTGAAAGAAAATATATTTACTAGATTTGAGACCCCATTTTCTCTGGTATATGAAAATGGGTCTGCATTCATATTAATTGATATGATTGAATGGATTTATGACAATGGAATCACACTTAAGTTTTCCTCTAATCACTATCCCTAAGGGAATGACATTTTTGAATCCAAAAATAAGAACCTAATGAAGGTAATCAAAAAGTCTACAGAAGGCATACCTAAAGCTAAGTTACTCAAATTTGCACTCTAAAATGATAGAATAAGGATCAAGAAAGCCTTGAAAGCTTTTCCATTTATGTTAGTGTATGGGTAGGAACCCATCTTTCCCATCACTCTCAAATTTATTACATACATATTCATGTAAGAGTACATAAAAGAGAGTCAAGAACATGCCACTTCCAGGTTATTAGACATCATCCAGATGGAAGATGATAGACAAACTACATTTTTTTATTTTAACAGACACTAGGCCATGGTGAAAATATGGTTTGATAAAAGGTCTAAGGTTAATGTGTTTAGGTAGGGGGACTTAGTCCTACTTTGGGATAAAGCATTTGAACCCAAAGGAAAACATGGAAAATTCACACCCCTATGGATTGGCCCATACAAGATTATAGATATATTGTGGAACAACAACTTCAAGCTAAAAGATTTACAAGGGAAAGATTTCATATTGCCTACTAATGGGCAATACATCAAGCATTATTTCTCTACCATACCTCTTGAGGTATTTATGGAGTAAGGTGTAAGGTGATTAGATTAGAGTAGGTAGGTTTGTTAGATTGCTTTGAGCATCTTTTCTCTCTTGTCCCTAGTTTGTACATAATTTTATTCATATTTTTTTGGTTCCTTTGTTTTATTTTATTTTTGCTTTCTATTGTATTTTGCTTGCCTATAGATTTTTTGCTTGATCTTAGGATGTATTTGGAGTCATCCCTAAGATTAGAAGTTATGAAATTTGCTCAAGATGTACCCCAATCCTAAAAGAATGGTACGATCCCACAAAAAGACAATCATGGTCCTAGGACATAACATTATGATATAACTTAGAGAAATTAAGTATAGATAGATAGAGGGGAAGTCATTCCACACTATCTAAGTCATGACCTTGGATCCACACTGGTTTTAATAAAATTTACACTTAGGGATTCAAGGCCTAAATTATCAAGAACATGCCATTAGCTAGCACTTAATCAACATCCATGCCTAGGAAAAGAGTTATAGTCTTGAGTGATCTTCCTAAAGTCAAATATTTGACCAAATCCTAAACCCAGCTATCTTGGTTCCCAAACTTATTGAAAGCATAGCGATCTAAAAATACAATAAATATGATAAGAATACAAGGCAAAAATAGAGGCTTTCATACAAAGGTGATTCAGGCAGCCTCTATCAGGGCTATGGATACTTGGCTGGTAATGGATCAAGGCCATTAGTGGAGCTAAAGGTATCTATGTCAGGGATATGGAGCCTGGATGGTATTAGATCAATGCCCAAGCCATCCCTAAGCCAAACCATGATTCAAGAAATGTTTAGTGTACCCTAGGTTAATGTAAATGATTGAAGGTAGAAATATAAGGACTACTTATTAATCCCTATGAAAATTAGTAAGTGGAATCAAAGCACACACATATAATAGGTATATCTTGGTGGTTAACCTTAAATTTGTCAATGCAAGGTTTGTTTCAACCATAATTGAATCTAGGTGGTAGTTTATTGGGTCAAAGGGAATGGTGACCTCAATGTTTTCCTGAACTCATACTCTATAAGCTCTAACATATTACTATGTTTCCCCCAAAAGTATCCATTTTTTAGGAATAACATACCCCATTCATTTAAAAATTGGGGACCCTTGAGATATTTGTGTATCCAAGTTGAAGCATTTGAGCATTGAGGTCTTTTGACAAAATTTAAAGATCATCCACTCAAGGATGTAGCATATTTGTATAATTTAAATCCTCTTGTTTTGGACTAACCTTGTTGATGAGTTACATGAGTCATTTTTTAGGTTCCATGGAAGGTTTAGGGTTTGGTGTTTAAAAACCCTAGGTGGCCCTTAGTTCAAATTAAAATAATGGAAGGAGCAAAGTTGACAAGAACTAATGAAATAAATTTGTGAACAAAGGGTTTAAGTCATGTTTTTAAACATGACTCAATATTTTATTTTCTCCTTTCCCATTTCCTTTTTCTTCTTGGGTCTAATTTGACATGTTCATGAGGTCCCTTTTACATTGCTAAAATTAGCCTAGGTTATTCATATTAAGACCCTGATATTCATCTTGACCTTAGTCTTGATAATTTATGATATGTATTTATGTCCTTAGGTCTAATAGTTATCTCCTTCATCCTTTGTAGAATCCTATAATTGATGCTTGCTCACCAAATTTGATCAAATGAAGTGTATTAATTGAGAAGCCCTCATTTAAATAATGTGCATTAGATTTAGATCAACAATAATCACCCACTCACTAAATTTGATCCAATGGCATGAAGAAAAGGAGGAAAAATTAAAAAAGATACAAGGCCCTAATAGTTAGATGTGTGGAAACTTGGTAATAAAAAGAAATAAATTAAAGAGACCCACTTAATAAAGGCATCTAATTAATGATTAGGTCCTTTGTAAAGATCAACAATTATCACTCACTCATTGGATTTGATTTAATGACATGAAAATACATTTGATCAATAAATGGGCCCCACAAAGATCAATGACACTCACTTATGTACTATATTTGATCCAACAACATGAATAACCTAATGACTTTTCATAATGACTTTTCAATGCTCTATGAGCTTGACATTTGGCAATGCTCAACCAAGGCAACAACTAACAAGAGATACACAACATGGCAAAGATATGTGAGATTGCCAAGTGTCATGACCATGATCCTAGAGATCAATGTACTAATAGAAATGTGAGGAATCAAATTTGTATTAATAGATCATGTCAAACCTAGGATCTTGATCTAATAGAGCAAAATAAAGGAGACTTTTAAAAGCTAATGGCTAATATCATAATGGAAATTATGAAATTTACTATGAAAAGCCTATAATGATGCCACATGGACTCCACATAAGCATAAAAGGTCAAAATCAAAGATCTTCTAAACTCAAAAATGAAAGGGTATAAACTAAAAGGGTCTCCATCAAATCTAAATCATGTATGAATTTAAAGATTGAATATTTCCTACCATTAAAGCTCAAAGCCCTAAACCCTCTATAAAGAGAACCCAAATTGACTTAGTCAATTATAGTTCAATAAAGATAGAGTAATTATGCCTTTAAGAGCAAGTGCCTTATTAAAACCCTCAATAATCATATGATAATAATTTAGTATCATTTATAGTAGCTAGCAGGCAATAATTGAATATGGAAGTAGATCTCTATCTAACCTCTGATAGTGAAGGGAGGGTTTTTAAGGATATAGAGATAGACTTGGTAGCCCTAAATATTCATGGAGTAAGGAACTGGTCTAAATTATTTTTCTTAGTGGATGAATTGAAGCCCATCTCTCAAGAAGAGAAGAGAAATAACACAACACATCAAAGGTATAATTACCTAGATGTAATTAAAATGGCCAACCTCCACCATGTCATAGAAAAACTAGAGGTAATACATTATATTGATGTCATTGATCCTATATTTATGGATTTTAGGATAGATGGAGAGTGTATTATTCAAGAGGGTAGCATCGAGAGAGTAGAATATATCTCCCTTATGGCCTTTGAGACCTATTATAATATTCCCTTACCCCATCTCAACCTCCCTGACATGAGGAACTAGGCTAACATGTAGTACCTTGATTTAGTCCTTGCACCTTGGTTAATCCAAGGAACCCATGTCTTCAAGACCCTATATGGAAAAATTCCTATAGTCTAATTTATGGAAGACATTAGAGTAGCCATGACCCTACTATAAGGGCCTTTAGTGCCCCTTACACCACATATGTAAAAAATGTCTAGGTATCCTATGTCCACTTCATGATAAAAGAGAAATTAACCCCTCCAATAGGAAACCTAATAAGCTTCTTCCTAGCCAAGAAATTCATATCCATTAAAATAAGGACCTCCAAACAATTCTTTATGATGTCTTATATCTTGGATTCCCTCTTAGCCTCTGTGACCTTCCCTGGCATCAAAAACTAGTCCCTTGATGGTAGAAACACATTTTCCCACCATTACTCCAAATTTCATATATTCAATATAGGAATTACATGTAATTTATATATGATGGTGTGTTCCTAGCCATATATGAGGCTATCCAGGCAATCCTATGCCAAGGCTACATCCTCTCATTAAGAAACAAGTGGAGACCATGGGAGATGTGTAGTACTACCCAGATTGCACTATTATAAGGATAGAGGGGATCCTAACCCAACCTTATAGGATACCAATCGATGTCCCCCATAAGCTTATAGAGTAATAAATTAATTCTCAAATTAATCAAGGTGTGGACAAAATGTGCAAATAAAAGAGGAAATCCCAAGTCCAACCCCTCCCATTGGACATTGGTAAAATCATAATCAAATATTGGAAATATCTGGAGGTCATGGTCATGAAAAAAAATTCTTTCAATTTTTAGTTAGATGACCTCAAAATGTGGGACCCTAAGAGTAGAGTAATTAACCACATCAAGGATAGAAAGGTCCCAAAAATTAAATATGTACATCAGCTAGGTGTTGGTGATGACATCCACATCAAAGCAAATAATTTTGAAGAGGTGCTCTCCAAAATAAAGAATTACAAAATTATGTTGTAGAGTAGGTTGGTCAAGTATAACAAGCCCTCAAGGGAAATATGAAAATTTCACCCTTTGTAGTATCAGTTATTGTTAGTTCCATCTAGGATAGCTCATGAAGAGACACCTATTAAAGGATAGTCATTTAAACCTAAAAAAATATAATAAGCATAGGCTATGCATCCTCAATATGTCAAGGGAAAGGGTAAGGCCAAAGCTAAGGAACCAAGACTAGAGCATAGACCTGGGGAAGGCCCTCCACCTTCAAAACTCCAATAAAGTTCTTCTCTAGTATAATTCATTTGTATGGTTGCCCTTAAACTAGGAGAAACATTGGAAGGTGCCCTTGTTGACATAACAAGTATATATGGTTCTAATAGGGATGAGGATCCCTTTGGTGAATCAAGTAAGGCAATGATCCCACTAGATGGGGAGAAAAGGAAGGCATAATTGGACTTAGTGCCTATAACACCAAATAAAAGTCCTAGGTTGACCTTCACTTACCTTACTAGTGAATTCAACCTTTTTAGTGATGAAAATCCAATTCATGGACCAGTCATCCTTGACTAGTTTATCTATGGAAAGCTAAAAAGGATCCCATCCCTCTCTCTTTCTTAGGATTTGACATAGATTGGATTGACTAAAGATGACAACATCAAGGCATGGATTATAGATATATTTCAAAGTGAATAAGAAAAAATAATACAAGTCCATCAATCCCAAGGAGGACAAAGACTTGACACCCTAAGAACTTTTGGTAGTGTAGGTGTGGAGGTGCCTAAGCCCCTAAAATTCAAGGAACTAGAGGTTAAGGTGAAATTTAACCTAGATACAACATCCTTGGAAATAATCACAATAAGGGTCGTTATGGTGGGTCAAGAATAATTCACCTTTCAAAATATGGAACCAATCACAAGGTTAACCCCTATGGGAGGACAATAGATTGGAGAGGCTCCCATCCTTGAATATGTGGAAATCTTAACTCAAGAAATTCTCTCAGTGTCAAATTCCATCATTAAAATGCTATAGGAGTCATTCCATGACATGCTCAGGTCATTAAAGTCTATGAAATTAAGGTAGGATTCCTTAGAAAACTAGGTCACCTTAGCCAAGGAGTTGGTAAGTCAATGTAAAACTTTTGAAGATAAGATTGCCTAGCTTTTTAACATCTAAGTTAAGAAGCAAATCCCAAATTTCAAATCCATCATCATGGGAACTTGAGTGCCATTTTCAGAATTGTTTTAGACAAGGTCTAAGCCTTGATTTCTTGGCATACCAAAGTGGAGGAACTTATTTAGGAGTAGAAAGAGCTCATGGGAAGAATTGAGAAGTTCTTAGGAACTATGTTTGAGGATCCTGCATAGCCCACTATTTTGGGTATTATTAGTGATGAAGAATTCTAGCACAGAACCACTTTGGTGACTCAAAAAATCAAGGGTAAAACTCATTGACAATAAATTCAAGATAATATCATAATATTAGACATAATATTGAATGCAAGGGAGAGGATAAATGAATCCAAAAGCATTAAGGAAGCTTTAGCTAGGAATGACAAAGATTTTGATGAGTTGGTTGATCATGAAGAGGAACATATCACAAGGCCCACCATAAACTTGGGCTTAGTGGATGAATAACATGTAAGACCTATGAGTATCCTTTAATAGGAAAGGGCCCCACCTCTAACATCCTAATTATGGTTTTATTGAGAGATGGCATATTATTTTGTAAGGACACATGCTAGTTTGTTAGGGTGATTGCCTCTAGGTCAGTAGGATTGTAGAAGACACATGTATTATATTTGTTACAAAGACACTTGTCATTTGTACACCTATATTTTATAAAACTGACTAGTATACTACATAGATTTATATAAAGGCATGTAATACCATTTGTAAAAGGGGGAGACTTTGAGATATTTTTGTACCATTTTAAGTGATTAATACAAGAGATCAAAGAATTATATATAAATTATTTGGTTTAATGTGTTTGAATTGTTAAGTTTGTCAATTTTTTCTTTGAATTTGAATATGAATGGTTTCAAAAAATACTAAGTTAAAATTACTAATTACAAGGTTGTTAACTTGTGTATGCTAGGTTAGTTGAAAAATTTGAATTTAATTCATTTCATTTACTCTACAACAATTATGTGCTTTATCTATTTAAAAATATTGAAAAAATTTAAAGTAAATCCAATTTTTACTTGTATTGTCCTCCCACCTTTAGAAATAGGACTGGTTTGTAGTGAAACATGAACTCAGGCTACATTACACTATATGCTGGTTGAGATCATACTCAAGAAATATTGAAATCTTGTCAATATGTTCATAATAATAGATCAACAATCACTAATTCTTTCTTAGTCTACCCTTTCCTTTTGCTCCTTTAAAAAAAAAATAATAATTCACATTAGCTTAAATACATTGTGTATAACCATTTATTTTAGTTAGTGGTTCATATTTGGGTCAGTTTGTCTGATATTAACATCAATATTTTCAAAAAAGGTACCAAGATGGTTCCCTAACATCAAATTTTATAAATATTATGGAACAATCCATGTTTCTCTACTACTATTTTCACCACAAGCATCTTAATTTCCAAACTCCTATAACTCATGTCTCGAATCCTCAGATTCTAAAATGAGAAGTGTTCTTTAAACACTAGATAAAACTTATGGTAAACTTAGAAGCATTAACACCTTCAAGGTAAAAAGAGACGGTTCAACCCAAATAAAACACGATGAGGCTAAACCCAATGAAAATCAAAACAAAACAAGGAAAATAAGTATAAATCAAGCCTAAGCTAACAACAAGGGACATGAAGGAAAAATAAGCAATAAAAATGGAAAAGAAAAATAAGTTTATTTTGTGTATTTTTAAGTGAGAATATTCCTAAGAATTAGTTAGACACCTAATTTCTCAAGATTTGGAGAAGGGTAAATAACATATCTAATTTTTTATAGGTTGTCCTCTAGGATGGAAAACACTATCCCACAAAGATTTATTAATTTTAATTTCATGCAATTGAAGTAAAATCATATTAATTAGTTTAAAATTATGATTACATCTAATTTTTTGAAAGCATAAGGGATAGGGTGAATAAAATACCTCAACCCAATGATGGAACTATGAATAAGAATGAGGTTGGGAGATAATACCTACTAAAATTTCTTGAGAATCCAACGTATCAAGGGTATCTTATTTATTTAAACTCATATATATGTTTATTATTGGTTGCCTTTGGACTGTAATGAAATCTTTGGTAGAGTCATATTCTTTGTCTTTATTATCAATGAGGTATGGGAGTAGTTCTTCCCATGTCAAAGACCTAGATTTGTCATCTATGGATGGAGTATGTGGATATCTTGGTTGAGTTAGATCATATTTAGTTTGCATCTCCACTAGTGTGACCTATTCATTCAAGCCATTATATTATTGATCTTCTTTATTGAATGCATCTATTGCTAAAAAGAATGGATGGATACCTTCAAATGGTTTGAATAGATGGCTAAACTAGGGGGATAATGAATCAACTCTAATATCTTTTGATTTTTTCTCCTCACAATAAAGATCCATTACACTTTGTATTTCTTCTTCTTGGTGCAATCAGTCCAACTCATCTATGATTTGCTCATGTTCATCTTCCTCTAATGATGAGAGGAAAATCAAAATACTATTGAGGAGATGCTCACCATCTCAAATCAACCTTGAAAATATATAAGTAGGACCATACGAGAAGGATGATTTGAATGACAAATATGTGTTTTCCCCCACTTACTACTCTAACTCTTAAAATGGTTCTTGTTTTAGATGACTACAACAAATATTACGTTATTCTCCTCTATACCCAAAAATATTTGTGTAGATGTACTTGTAATGATCATTATATTTAATTCCATAATTATAATCAATATAATTATAAGTATGAGATTCATCTACTTCAATATTCTAAAAATAACCCATAGTATGACAAAATTTTACCTAATGATCTAGCCAATCATAAACAGGGAAATTTTTTACCTAAGGCTTGAGAATGGTGATTTTAGAAACAAAAGGTTCAATAGATACTAATTTATGAATATTTGGATCATCTATGATAGTAACATGCATTATTTGATATCCTACATTTTTTTCTTAGCATCTACTGATTAGACCCTTTTCAATTTAATATCTCATCACCATTATCATTATCTGAAGTGTATTTTAGTTGTTCTCATAACTTTAATATTTATTCCATAATTTCTATAATATGTTCCTCTACCTCACTTATGTTAAAATTTAGAGGGGTATCAGGTTCATTATTAGCTTTCTCTTACTCAACAGCTTCCTTTGAAATGATGAAAAGGTTTCTATCATTATAATCATTAGGTGAAATATTAGGCACAAAGGTTGGGTCTTCCACCTAGCTTCCAAATTATATTAGAAATTGATTTTCAAGATTATCACTACTAGTGATGGAATTAGGTGCCAAACTTAAAAACTAGTCATATGCTTCTTCTTCTTCTTCTAGATTAAATGGAAATAGTTTGCAAGCTACATCCCCATATTTTACATTGAAAATGCACATAAAATACCTATAATTAATAAGGTGTTCCTCAGTAGTACTATTATGATTTCTTAGAAATCTAGGAAGGAAGTCAAAGAGGTTATCATGAAAGTTATGTTGAATACAAAAAATGTTTATGGCTAACTCAACAAGCCATGCCATATCTCTAATGGTTATATCTCTCTTTATATTTTAACTTGTGAATCAAAATGATCAAGAAACTAAATCTATATCTTGTGATCCTTGTAGTGCGGTCAATGTTGATTTTGAAAATACAACAATTAAAAGACAACTAAAAATCAAGAATGGTCAATAAAATTAAATCAATGGAAACACTACAACCCTTGTTATAGTACCATAAATGTTAGTCACTTCAGCTAACCCACCCAAAAAAGGTCTATTGGAATAATTTTCCTAAGAGGACAAAGGAAGGCAACAATCATGGGTTGAAATATCCCCTCATTAATTTTAGGATTGATGCTAGTTCAATCTAATGAATGGGTAGTTTAACTGAGTTTACTATGAGAGTAATAACTAATACCACTAGAGGTTCAATTTATATGAGAATTCATTTTCATTTAATCAATTTCTAATTATTTTTATATATCTTGTTACATATTTAATTCAAATTGTGAAATGATAAGCTCTACTTTATTGTAATTCCAATCATGACCTAAAATAGGGCAGGACATCATCCAGAAAAGTAAAAAGGAGAGAGAGGGTAAGGTAACTAAAAATCATGTCTGACCATAGTTATAATACTATGTCCCTAGTCTAAAAATTTCATAAATTTTAGCCACTTAGTGGGTAATCATCTGAGGATAATCATGAATGACATTTATCTATTGAATCAATTATAAGTGTAGCTTATTTTTCACTCTACATCTATTTTATATAATGAATGTAAGAAGTTTAAAATAAAGCATGAATAAATTCAAGAGACTATTTATGATAGCTACTACACAACATAACTATGATAATTATCTATAAATAAGCACATTAACGGTCCTAGTACCAATTAACTAGTTAAATCAAAAGACTATAGACATTAAATGAATAAAATGTCATAAAATATGTATTCAAAATTATAAAATAATTATGTTATAATCAATATACCTAATAGAAAATCAAATAAAAATAGAGAAGGAATGGTAGGTGAAATTCTAGTGCAATTCCTCTAGAGTTTCAACCTAAAAGGTGTCACCCTTTTACAATGGACAACACATTTATATAGGTAATTTGATAGGCTCGTGGCTTGTCTTCTAGTTTATCCCACTAATGGAGTAGTCATAAATATTTAATGGTGATTTTAGATTCTGATAGATTTTCTAGCCTAATCATGATTTATAGTTTAAAGACTACACATATTAAAGGTTGAAATGTATCTTTTATGCTCATTGTATCTTATTGTCCTTTTACCATGTAAATTTCATGTGATGAATCACACCATAATAACTACCTCATATTTAATTTAGGGGGATATTAGTAATCAAATTCAAGTATTGGTGGTAGATTGTTGTTGGGATTTTCTTAGGACTTCCATTCCACCATGCCTTATATAGACTTACACATTCAATTAGAGGATGATTAAAAGAATGATCCATCCTCAGATTGACTTCAGGGTCTCTTGAATAAATTTTCTACTTTAATGGCTTAAAATTTGTCACTTCTAGGCCTTTTAGTTAGTGAGGAACCAACTACACTTTGACTGTGCTTTCTAAACTTGACACACAACCATCTTGAGACTTTTGATAATTTTTACAACCAAATGGTGAATCAATATTAGTCCCCTCATATTCCTAACATCACTACTTCCACATGGCCATTCCTTAGATTTTTATTATAGACATTTAGTTCCTAACACTATTTTTTTGAAATTTTCAATCTTACTCAAATTTGTGAAAATGCATAATTACGGTCAAAATCACATAAACACACTAAATGGTTCAAGATTGTCATATACAAGTGTCAATTTAAGCTAATGTATCCCTAAATGGGGAAATGAATTTTATGTGATTATTAACTTTGATCAAATCATTTTGATTCAAAATGATGAAAATGCATTTTGGTGCTCTGAATTACTCTTTTCTTTTAATTTGGAAGTACATAACACGTGTATGTGTTATTTTGTGTCAACAATGTCCTAAATGGGATAATGGTCTGTATGAAACTAACATCACCTTATAGTTATTATCCAATAAAATTACAACCCACTAATATGGCTTTTTTATCAGTTTGATTAATGAAGTGCACCAATTTACAAAAAATTACACTAAAATTGATTAATCTTACTTAAGAAAATTAACCAAATTATGAGCTTAAGTAAGAATTTCATGGAAGTTATTGAATATTTATTTATTGGAAATTGTTTCCTATTAACTAAATCATCAACTAAGGTCATTTATGGGGTGGCATCCATAAGCCATAAATGTAATAAATATCAAGATTATGACTTCCCATGTATCTTTAATGCCCCTTCTTCCTAAATCATTATGAGGATATTTATGGATTTTATTTAACTAATTGGATTAATTCATGGCCACACATATTGATATTTAGATGGATGGTCATGGTTACTCCTAATCATTTTAGAAAATCTATAAATAGGAGGCCTCTCACTAACATTTTAAAGCTTAATTTGTGTAAACTTATAATGCAAGATTCTCTCTACAAGCCATTTGAGTGTAGTTTGACAATGCTCTATTTGTAATAGAATATATTCATAGATAGGCATAGCATTGATTTTCATATCATTAGCCTAGTTTATATTTTGTGCTCTTGAGATGGTGGAGGATCTTGCCTTGTACCATTATTGAACACTTGAGCACCAAATCAAGGGGAAAACCATGTTTTGAGCTGCTTATAGATGATGGGAAGCTCTTGATAAGTTAACTTGTGTTTGATTTCTTTTATTTGATATTAATTATCATTTTCACACCCTATTGAATAGGTTGGCCTAGATTATTATTTATTTATTCATTTTTCTTAGTTTTTATGACTAATGCTTGATTTAACCATATTTGTAATCCATCTCTACATCTTGGCACACTTAGTGGGAAAACACAACTCTTTTAATTAGTGGAGACACTTTTTAAATCTTAGATTCCATTAAAAGTCTTTGAAAATCCTTAAAAAGAAATTTTTATGATCATTTCCCATGTTTTTAATGTTTTTTGTTGATACATGGGTCACTTAGTGATTGACGCCAGTTTTATGTAACCAACATTGGTCAATGTTAACCATCATTGGTTAGGTTGAAGGGAAAAATACACCTAAAAATTTGTGTTTTTTATATTTTTTCTCAATTTATCATTTATTATTTGGGTTTATAAGTCTCTAGTTTGAACATTATTTACTTGATTTAGATGTTTTATTTTGGCTATTTTATCCTAACATTGAGATAAAAAGTTTTTTTTTTAAAATATATTTTTTGCCTAAGGGCTCATAGGTGACCATTATCAATCATTTTAAACCTATAATTGTCATGTTTATGATTGACATTAGTCTTGCTGCAACTGACATCAATTACTATTGATCGATGCTAGTCTCTATGTGTAAAAAATAAAGAACCCAAGAGAAAGAAATATAAACTTGCTTGTTTAATTATAAATATTGCTTCAAATATAAAGGAAAATATATTAAATTTTTTGGAGGACCCACATATAAAATTGATCATTTTATCATGATTTAGATCTTTAACCTTCCTTTTGGTGTTTAAAAAGAACCTAAATGAGCATGATTAAATCTTAAACCTTTCCTTTAGTGTTTAAAAGGAACTTATATGGTTTATTTGATTATAATATGAATGTTTTCAAAGTTTTTGAAAACTAAGGCCAAGGGGCCAATAACTTCATCAAACTTTTTAATTTGGTGCTTAAAACTTACTCTTTACTTAAAGTTCAAGTTTTCAAAAGTGTTATTTTATGCAAACCATCTATTGTTTTATAGATTATTTGAGCAATAATAACTTTGTGTGTATGCTCTCCCCACATCCAATATATAAAACTTGGGTGAAAAAAAGTGACTTTTCATTATGATTGTGCCTTTGTCCAAATCATGACAAGGAAGTTGTCTAGGATCTCCCCAAAACCCATATGCTTTGGGTGATCTAAAAACAACCTCTAAATACTTTTCACTTAGATCATTTTATTTTATGAAACTTGGCTTGTGGATGGGAGTTTATAACCTATTCATGATTTCTTTAAGAAATCATTGACCTAGGGTTTCATCTGCCAAAATTGTCTTTAACCCCTCTCCATAGGGGGGTTATAGAAATTGAGCTAGTGAATCACTAGGATGGTGGTTTGAGTGGTTAAACCACCTCTATTAGTGACTATTGCCCTCAAAATGTATGATAAATCAAAACATCACACTACACTGAGTAATTTATAGATGTAGTGGTTTTGAAAAGGATAAGAAATTTTCATAACAATCTGATTGACATGGATCTAATTGACATGTTTGCATCTATAGCATTATCCATGCTTGGTACCATCTCGATGGTTATAAATTATAAGTTTCAGACAAAACCACTTTCCATAGAGTATTTTTGATGCAGTGTGAGTAACTTGAAGGTCCATGTTATAATACAATCTCTTGGGAGAAGGGGGGTGTAAAATACCCTACCAACTCATGCACTTTTATTTTTGGATTAACAAATTGAATCCTCCTAAGAGAACGTATAAATATGGATTTAAAAAATACAAAGCAACCTTGTTAGTTTAAGGATTATGAAATTTTAATTGGTTTTAATTGATTTATTCTTTACTTACTTGGTATTTTTTTAGTCAAAACTTGATTGTAAACAAATGTCATAACCAAACACAGTGTCCACCATTTCTTGAACAAGGAGGCATTACATTGGTCAAATCCAAATCAATCTTTGTAGTGTTCAAATTCTCATCTAAAAATATTATGTTTATATTATCTAAATATTGAATTTATGTTGTCCATTTGAGTCTAAACCACTTTTCTAAATCTTAAGTCCTTCATTGATAATTCAAATTCATAATTGCACCTTTCTAAGTTATAGGTTAAAATGTTAATTGGTTTTACCATTTGGACTTGACTTGAGTTAGCTTGGGTTCAATTTCCCATTTAGATTGAAGGCCATTTATAAACTCATTATCATCATTTGGTCCTTATGAACTTAGGTCATCAAGTCTATCACTCACCCTCTAAGTTATAGAAAACATTTTATTCTACCTCCTTTTACCATGTGGTGGTGTTGTACTGACCATTTGGTTCTAGTTTTATACTTAAGAATTCTTGCATGTTTTCACATCTTGAGTTTCTCGATTTGTATTATCACCTTTCTAATCTGAAGGGACTTCTTATATTTTTATAGTATCAACTCATTGAATTTGAACTAAATTTTATTGTATTGACGTATCTCTCAACTTATGTTTGGTGTACTAGTTTACACTTAGGTTTTTTGATTTATTATACCATCTTCTAATTCATATGATTTTAACCCTACCTAATGTTGAGTAATTTTTTGAACACATTCTTATAATTTTTTGGTACTATATCACCTATGTTTTATAGTCTCTTTTGTACCTTATCATTTATTTAGATAAAGATCAAAACATGTACTTTATTTAAAAGTTTACAAAACATTTTCCAAATATTAACAAATGTAGAGAAAAATATTCTAGACATGATGCTAAGGTATACTCGCAATGGGGTCTATTATGGCCCTAGTTGTGAGGGAGAGCATTGTTATGATGGACATGAGCATTCCATCTTGTTTGAGGATGTCACTCTTTTTGAGCCAATTTGTTGAAAACCAATCTAATCCATCCTAATTTTTTTACGTCATCCTTATCCTACTCCTTCCATTTGCATGCCACACTCTAAGGTTGCTATTTTAGGACATCTTCCTTTTATTTGTGCACTAATCTCAAAGGTCACTATTCTAAGTTATCCCCCTTTAGTTTGTGTGAGTGCTCAATATCCATAATGTGTAAAGGTTACCATCTTAGGCTATTATCCTTTAGTTTGTGTGAGCAATCAAACTCCATAGTGAATGAAGGTTACCATTTTAGGACCTCCTCCTTTGGTTTATGTAAATAACCAAAATACACAACATATAGTCATTATCATTTTAGGCCCATCATCAGTATTTATTAAACCTATTGTTGAAGAAACTCAATTTGATGAACCAATCTTTGTTGATCCCTTCTTCATTAGTCTAATTTTTTGAGTTCCCATTATTGAACCATGAACCATTGATTATCCTAAACCAATTGTTCCCCACTTTAGAAATTTTGTGCCAATATTTGAGCCTCAATAAAAACCATTACCTCTTAAAGAGAAATATTATGAAGACCAAAATGTGTTCAAAATTGATATTTTTCAACCAATTATTAACCAAGATTATGATGTTATTTTGAAACACCCATTTGTGATGAGTCCACCTGTGACAAGTTACCTATTCATATTTTACCTATTTTTAAATAACCCCAAATCCTTGACAAGCCAATCTCTATAGAGTTGTCTCTTGATCCTTTTCCACTTGTTGAGGAGTCTCCTTTTGATAGACAAGATTTTACTAAGTCATCCCTTGAGTGGTTTTCTCTCTTCAAGGGGATTCACTTAGATGAGTCAGTTTATGTTGAACCCTTCATAGATGAATCAATTTTTAATAAACCCATTATACCATCATAGTCCATTACTTGTCCAATATCAAGCATTCAACAAAACATCATTATAGAAATATCCACATCAGATAAATAATCAACATTAGAGTCAGGTTCTCTTTTTGGATCCACATTAGATTTAACATCATAAATAAAATCACTATCAGAAACAATATCAAATTTAGAGTCCCTTGACTTTGACTTAGCTTTAGAAATAGAGTATAGTCATGGTTGTTACAACATTGGTTACAATTTCCTTGAAGATAAATTTGAATAAATTTGTGATCCTTTTATTATTTTTGAGGATGATTACTTTATCATCAACATAGATTCTCCTAGTATCTTATATGAGGATTGTGTTGCCTTTTATCATTCCATTACCCCCACCCAACATATCCATTCTATTGAAATTCCACCTCCCACAAGCATTGATTGGGACTGATAGAATCACACTTTATTGAACTTCATCCATGGTGACATATCAGGTGTAAAATATTAAGGGTACCAAGACCAAATTCATGCAAAATAAGAACAATCTCTTAGTGAAACCTTTTTGAAGGTGATAGGGGATAATCAAAGAGTAAACTCAACATATTTTATTGAAACATTTTCAAATGTGATAGAAGAGAATCAAAGTTATATGCTAATATATCTTCATGAAACCTTCTCATAGGAACTATGGGACAATAAAGACAACTTCATTGGTGAAAACCTCATCGAGGAGCCAATAATTGAGCACAAAAGTTCTTCACTACTTCATGAAGAAAAACTAAATGATCAAATGAATATAGCTTCCAATCTACAACATAATCAAATGGTAGCTACCCTCAAGACTAAATAATATAAAAATTTTGTGGTCTTATCAAGAGAATCTGTAAAGATATTAAATCCCACCATAACCAAAATTATGGAAAATATAGAATCAACAACATTGAATGTGATTGAAATTTTTAATATTCATTTATTACCCAACCATTATACACTCTGTTATCATTTACCTTTTTATTACCAACTTATACCATTTATCATGTGCCTAACATTGTCTATCATCCTTGACCATACTTTCCTTTACAGAGGCTACAAATATTTCTTGTCTTGATGTTTGAAAGAAGCAAAATTAATGACCAATAGAGATCAAAAACACATTATTGAGATCTAAATTTACATCAAGTTCTTAACATAGCAACTTTTTATAAAGGGTGTTGGGTATAAATTATATTTATTGATCATTTCGGTTGTCTCATATGTTGACTAGGATGTGCATCTCCATGTCAACAAGAGCAATAGAACCATTTTCCATTTTCCATTTTCCTTATATCATCTCTTAGGGGCAACCCTATAAACCATTTTATTTTAGGCATCTTATACCATTATGTTCCATTTGTCTCATTGTTTGAATTACATTAACTTGAGGTTCCTTACTATGTAGAAAACACTCAATTTTATTGAGGTTAGCTTGGTCACCTTAGCCATTATTTCACAATTTTTATTAGCATTATTTACCATCCTTGACAACACTTTCCCTTATAGAGGTTAAGAATACATCTTGTATTGGTGTTTGAAGGAAGCTGAATCAATGACCCACAAGAATCACATTAATATTATTATCCAAATATGCAACAAGTTATTAACATAATAACTACTATGAAAAGGTGTTGGGTAGAAATTTTATTAATTAATCATTTTAGTTATCTCATATGTTGACTAGGATGTGCATATCCATGTTAGAAAGAGTAGCAGAACCATTTTATATTTGCCATTTTCCTTTTATCATCTCTTAGGGGCCACCCTCTAGACCATTTTATTTTAGGCATCTTATACCATTATGTTCTATTTGTCTCATTATTAAAAATACATTGACTTGAGGTCCTTTAACACTATGTAAGAATCACTAAATTTCTATTAAGGTTAGCTCAGTCACCTTATCCATGATCTCACCATTTTTATTAATGTCATTTACCATCCCCAATAGCACTTTCCTTTATAGAGACTATGAATACATCTTATCTTGATATTTGAAGGAAGTTGAATTAATGACCAATGATAATCACATTAACATCATTATCCAAATATATAGCAAGTTATTGATAGAGAAACTATTCTAAAAATGTGTTGGGTAGTAATTTTTATTGATTGATCATTTTGATTGTCTTATAAGTTGACTAGGATGTGTATCTCCATGTCAGCAAGAACAACATAACCATTTTCCATTTTCCATTTTGCTTGTCTTGTCTCTTAGGGGAAACCCTATAGACCATTTTATTTTAGGAATATTATACCATTATGTTCCATTTGTCTTGTTATTTTGACTACATTAACTTGAGGTCCTTTAAGACTATGTAAATAGCACTCAATTTCTATTGAGGTCACCTTAGCCATGCTCTCACTATTTTGCAATCAATTTTTAAGATTGAACATTCTCACCATTTTGTGAGTAACCTAATCCCAAATTCTCACTATTTTGTAAGAAAAATTAAGCCAGTCATTTCTTGGGGCAAAATTTATTGCCACTATATCCAATTTTATTTTAATCATTTTCCTTGTACCATTTTATTATACCATATTTTTACTATTAACCAAGGCTTGTTTTTATCTATCCTGCTTACCCCATTTTGATTTTGGTTCCTTTTTTTCTTCTTACACATTTCACAAGGTGTTTTATCCAAATTTAATAGTTTTATAATGTTGTGTTGAATGAAAGTCTATGAATTTAGTGTGACATTTGATCTGGCAAGTTATCTTTCATTTATCATCTAATCTAGTATTATTGATTATAACCACCTATGTGCAAATCAGTATTGTATTTGGTACCCTTGATTATAATCACCTTTGGGGAAAATCAAAATTATGATGTTGTTTCCTAATTATAACCACTTATGGGAAAATTAGGTATAATTCCTTTTCATCATGCATTATTTCATCACTTGGTCATTACTATTATCATTTTCCTTACTATTTGCCTTTCTTTGCAAACTTATTGTGACCTAGTTGGTTTTTCACTACCTTTTGTGTAGGCAGAATCACTGTGACTTGAGGTCCTATTGGTATTATGTAGGTTAGCCTCAATACATGTTGAGGTCACCTCAATCCCCAATTTTCATATGCTCTCACCGTCTTACAAGTATTTTAAGTTGGTGCACTCTCATCATTCCATGAGCACTATTTATAGTACCCTCATCATTTTTTTAGTTCAACCATTTTATGTCTCTTAACCCTCAATAAAGTTTATATACTTATAAAATTCCACAAACATTCATAATATTATAAAAATCCAAAAACATTCAAAACTCAAAAACATTTTGTCTTGTGTGCATGTTTATTTGATTATTGTTTATTTATCTAGTCTTTTATTTTCATGTTTGGTCTTGTTATTTTATTTTATTTTTCCAAGAAAATCTTGATGGTCCACATGGATATTGATTATTCATATCTTGATCTCATGTTATTAGTTTTTTCTTTCATTATTTTTAAAACATTTTTGTTCCTACTTAAATCATAATTGTTCATATCTTGATTTTGAGTTAGGTTCATTTATGTTTTGTTTTTATCTTTCTCTTTATTTTTTGTTTAAATGAAAATGGTTTTGATTATGGTATTGGTAGTTATCATCATTATCCTTAGTTATAAATATTCACATTTAATGAGATTTGTGCAATTGAAATGCAATATCATTATAAGTTACTCATACTTATGATGCCTAATTCCTTTTTCTATATCAAACACTTTGTGATTTGGTTTCAAGTATTAATTTTGATGTAACTCTAATGATCAGATCTCAATAACACTAATGAAACTAGTTACCTATGGCTTATCATGCACCTGAATCTATGCAAGACATGCATCTCTTGGCATACATCATGAGTCTAATCGAACATTGGTTATTTTTCTTCATTCTTCATTCCATTCTCTCTCACATCTGGGTAAACTACATTATATTGAGGTTCATTTGGACTTATAGGTAGTTCTTGGATACATGATGTATCTTGGGTCAGCTAGACCACCTTCATTCTTCTTTTCATCTCTTTCATCACTTTGTGCATCCTTGTATGTTTGGTTCTTGATGGCTTATACAATAATTTAACCATCGTACCTACATTTGTGCCCACTCATTTTTAATATATGCATTATTTTATATCCTTGAGTTATTGATTTAAAATTTGCCCTAATGGTGTAAAACATTTAAACTAGTCATAAATCTAAATCAGCCCTATAGGGGCAAACCATTCTTTATCAGTGATCAAAATCAGCCCTACTAGGGAAAATTTGTTTATCACATGATCAAATATGCTCTAATAGAGAACTTTATTATTTATTATATATTTGGAGACAAAGTTCTTTTTTTATAATTACAAGCTCTATGGACTTTTACCCTCATTCTAGTAATATTTAGTGTGTAACTTGTATCAAGATTGATCAGTTAGGAAGCATAAAGCTTACACCATAACTTTGGGTGTGTTCAAAGTGTGTTCTATTTTTGGATTGTATCCTTCCCATTCCCCCTATCCTTGGGGCCATTTTTATATAATTATATTTTTATCACTAATGGAATCAATGTGTGCAAACATTAGCTCATTTGGATTTAATTTATTCCATAGGTTAGTCTAACTTTATCTCTATTTTTGAGAGTCTATCCTTCTATTTCATCCTTGTATGTCTTCTTGAGAGGGCATCATGGGTCATTTACTTTCAACTTCTTCTTGACAAGTCTTTTATTTGAAAAATGTTTCTTCACCTCAATGTCTCACCATGCCTTCTCAAATAGGGGCAACATGTAGACATCCAGTTCCTAACACCATTGTGTTGAAATTGTCAATCTTATTAAAATTTGTGAAAATGCACAATTTGGGCCAAAATCACTTAAACATGATAAATGATTTGAGATTGTCATATAAAATTAATGATTTAGGCTAATGTATCCATAAATAGGTCAATGAATTTTATGTGATTATTAACTTTGATCAAATCATTTTGATTCAAAATGATGAAATGAATTTTGGTGCTTTATATTAATCTTTTCTTCTAATTTAGAATCACATGACATGTTCATGTGTTATTTTGTGTCAACAACATCCTAAATGGGATAATGGTCCATACAAAACTTACATCACCTTCTAATTATTCTCTAGTCAAATTATGACCTAGTAATATGGCTCTCTAATCAGTTTGATAATGAAGTACACCAATTTCCAAAGATTTGAACTAAAATTAATTAATATTACTTAGGAAAATTAAACCAAGTTATGATCTTAAGTAAGAATCCCATGGAATTTATTGAATATGTATTTATTGAAAATTGATTCTGATTAACTACATCATCAAGTGGGTTCATTTATGGGGTGGCAACTATAAGTCACAAATGCAAAAAATATTAGGATTATGGCTTCCCATGCCTCTTTATTTACCCTTCTTCCCAAATAATTATGAGGATACTTATGTATTTTATTTACATAATTAGATTAATTCATGACCACACATCTTGATCTTGAGATGGATGATCATGGTTATTCCTAATCAATTTGGAAAATCTATAAATAAGAGGCCTCTCACTCACACTTTTAAGCTTTATTTGTGTAACCTTATAATTCAAGATTCTCTCTACAAGCCATTTGAGTGTATTTTGATAATGATTTATTTGAAATAGGATATATTTATAGATAGTCATAATATTGATTTTCATATCATGAGCCTAGTTTATAGTTAGTGTTCTTGAGATGGTGGAGGATCTTGCCTTGCACCATTATTTAAGACTTTAGCACCAAATAAAGGGTAAATTCATTTTGAGACACTTATGGATGATGGGAAGCTATTTGGAAGCTAACTTGTGTTTGATTTCTTTCATTTTCTCTTAATTATCATTTACAGACCCCATTAAATGGGTTCGCTGATCCAAAACTTAGAAGTTCTGATTGAGATATATTTCAAGAACATGAAAATAACATATTAAAAATGAATTCTTTGATAATAAATGTTTTATTCCTCAAGATTGCAATACAATTATATTCTTATCTCTGGGAAGAGATGTATGATTTCAATTTTGGGTTACATATTCATTTATACAAATTTTGAAAGTAGGAGGAGGATGTGTAAGGTCAAGAATATTTAGGGAGATTAAGTGGTTCTACTTCCATGATTTAAAACAATACAAAATTTGAGGAATTACTATTTTTAGAAACTTACTATTCTTAGATTACACTACTAAAATTAAAATTTGGAGCACTTCTATTAGGTTTTCAAGGGTAAAAAACCAATGAGAAAATATCCATGCCATATAAACACTTTCTCTTCATTCTTATCTTTCCAATGGTTCAAATGGGGAGTCAATTGGAGGTATGGTGCAAAAGTTATGGCTCTTAGAAGTTCCATCATCAATTGAGGTATAACCATCACCCGAATTGTCACTTGAATTGTTGCCCAGATCACTGGCCTATATTGTTAGTTATTTATGAATTTTTATTGTTTTTCATGACTAATTATTGATCTATCCATATTTTTAATCCATATATACACTTATTCCTTCTCCTTCACTAGGCTTCATGTTTTTTCCCATTGAGTCCTACTTTGCACTTGGTAGTCTATCGACATCCCCAAGCTCTACTTTATTATTTTATTTCATCATCATCATAGCCATGTTTATTTTCATTGTATTCCTAAGCTATCTATGATTTATTGATACATATAATCTTAGGTTTTATACTATCATCACTTTGAGCTCTTAGGAGTACACCAAGTGGCATAATACCAGGATCTTGAGGGTAAGGAACCTTTTCATTTTTGGTTCATACCCAAGTTGTCGATCTCCTAAAATGGTGTCAAGTGGTGAAATCCCAAGCCCTTAATGGAATATATATTTACATCATTCATTAACTCTCTACTGGGGCAAATCACTAGGATCTACCATGTGGCATGATCTTTAGTATTAAGTGATTTAAGAGACCAAGTCACTTTTTTGAAAATGGATTTATCTACAGAGCTATGCATCAATAAGATTTGGATGCATGGAACAATATAGGTGGTGTAAGTCTTTAAAAAACTATGAGAAAATAATAAAATTGATTAAGTAAATACTTTTGAGGTATCCAAATTTGAGTAGGTGAATTTTATGCGAGAATTAGTTATTTAATTTAGGAATAAAAAATAGTCTTTCACATAGAACAAATATTTAAGCCCAAAATATTCATAGGTTAAAGTCTATAGATGAATGATTTAAAATAAAGGGGTAATAGAATTTATTTACACCTAGTCAAATAACATCATGATTACTGAACATTTTAGTTAAGTCTTAAATGAATCATTACAAATATTCATTCCAATTTACTATGAAAAGCATAATCATGAGCTATATTGCTAAAATGAAACCATAAAAGAGGTCCCAAAAGTTATATGATCTATCCAAAAGCCTAGGTCCACATTTAAATGGGTGAATACTAAATAATTTATCATGTAATAAGACTTAATAGGCTTAAAATAGACCTAAAAGTTATACTTTGATGTTCATAGGTAGAATATTAGACTAAATTGAGAAAAATGTAAATTCATTAAAAATAGGTATGAATAATCATTTGTAACTCAAAATCTAGCCAATTATCAATCAAGGAAGGGTTCAAGCACATACATCAAAATAAATCTAAAGAGGCCCTCTAGAATAGGTAAATCAAGATTCAGTTTTGAAGAAAGAAGATCCTTATTTTTCAGCTTGAAAATGGGGCATGTTCATGAAGGCAACAAAAAGGTTGATACCTTTTATGTTGAAAATTTAGAGGTTTTTCACCTATCATTCCTTATCTAATATATTTGGATTATCTACCAAGGGATATTGAGTGTAATATAATGATTTTAGAATGTTAAATATATATTATTATGTCTTGTTCATTGAAAGTCTTTAGTCTTTTGATTTAACTAGTTAATTGGTGTTATGACTATAATGTTCTTATTTATAGATGATTGTATTAGTTATGTTGTGCAGAAACTATCATAACTATTCTCTTAAATTTATTCATGTTTTATTTTAGAATTTTTGAATTCATTATGTGTAATAGTTTTATACTTCAATATAGGATACATTTAGAATCGATTCAATATATCAATAACTTTCATTATTATCTTCAAAATCTTGCCCACTAAGTGGCTAAAGTTTGTGTAATTTCTATACCATGCACATAATTATATAACTATGGTCAGGCATGATTTCTAGTTGTATAGTACCAAGAAGCTCATTTAGATCAAAGACACCCTCTCTTTTATGCCCTACCCTCTCTCTCCTTTTTAATTTGTTGGATGGTGTCTTGCCCTAGTCTAGGTCATGAAAGGAATTGTAGTGAAGCAAAGCTTATAATTTCACAACTTGAATTGAATAGGTAATAGGATATAGAAAAATAATTAGTAAATAGGTAAAATAACATGAATTATCATATAAATTAAACATCTAGTGATAGTAGCTACTGCTCTCAAAGTAAACTTGGTTATTAAACCACTCGATCCCTAAATTGAACCAACATCAATCCTAAAATTAATGAGGGAACATTTCATCTAATGATTTTTGCCTACCTTTGTCATCTCAAAATAGTTAATCCAATAGTCATTTTATGGGTGTGTCAGCTAGAGTGAGCAACAAATTTATTTAAAAACCAATAAAAAAACTTAAAAACAACTCCATATAGTTTGCATCTAGGAAAGTTAAAATTTATCATTAACATAACCAGAATAAATCTCTCCCCATAGTTTGCATTCATTGAAAAACATTTGAAAAATATAAAAATAAGTGTTCATTCATTCTAATTTAGTTTTTTTAATTCTATCTACTTTTAGTGATTTAATTCATAAATAATTAGTTTATATTTTAGTCTAATATTTATAAAACAAATAAAAGAAACAAAAACATTACCAAAAGCCTTATCTAATCATGAAATCTAAACAAAATCTTGATTCTAAACAACACAACAAGTCCTCACACCATACATTCATATAAGATAATATTCTAACACATTTCCTAATCCCTTTTAGATGACACTTCTTGAAGCACCTAGACTTCTTAGAGAAGTTATTTTCCTTAGGGTTAGAGAACTTGGTCCCATAGTTGGCATATAGTCTGATATCAATACTAAAATTAGGAGAGAGGTTTTCCTTTCCAAACAAATCCCCCATCTCATTATTGACTATCTCTCAATTCTCTAAAATAACAATAATAAATTCATCATCCACTGATCATTGTCCTCCTTCAAAGTATAGGTTATCATTATAACATTATCTTATTCTAGTTTCCCAATATCACCTCCTTCTCCTTGGGTTTATCCTCGTCTTATATCATTAACATTTTTGGATGACATTGACTACGTATAATAACTACAATAGAGTATATCTCTTCCTATGAGTCATTCATATTAATATCCCTCATTTACCCAGTCTTAGCATTGACCAAGAGCTTTTACTCCTCATAATATTAAATATTGAAGGGCCTTAGAGCTCTATTTCCACACAACTTGAAACTCTAAATGAGCATTATGATGTTGCTTACGTATTTTGGTTATGTGCATAATTTATAATTTTCCATTCGTATGTACATAAATTAGTGATCTCACTGTGAAGGACTTATATCCTTTATGTTTTCCTTTTCTCCCTCTTATCTTTTATCACTTATCTAACCTTTGACACCAACGTAGACTACCAATTATATTATTACTCTCATAATAACACCCAAACCAAAAGTGGGGTATTTATTTATGAGATATGAGATGTATCTAAAATGATGAGCAATCACCCTGACTACAATGTTATGAACCTCACTGGAGGAGGCATGACCACTCTTCAAAAATACACCATTTTTCACACCCATAAGTTACATTCCTCCCACATACACTCCCCTCCACAAAAAATCCATATCCCACCTTATGTAGCCTCAAACTACATGCAAACCTCATATAGTTTTCCATAATAAACCATTAATCCTCCTACATCTGGAAATCTTCCTCCTTACTTCCATATGTATTCCAAATATAATTAGATGAATAACTAATTTTTTTATTATTCCATGTCACCCTATTAATATTATGTTATACCTTCCATTAGTTACCAAACTAATCCCTATATGATCTCACCTTTACCCTCTAATCATACCATGACAACAATGGACTTTAATAACATAGGGAATTATGTTGAGTACCATAAGGAGCCCCTTTTTCTTAACATATGAGGGGTTATTATTCCACATACCCTACCCAATTTTCCTAAGTTCAAAGGGTAAGAATACTCCAATGTAAACATCAAAGTTTATGATATGACTATTAGGGAACTCCTACTTTGGGATGGGGTTATTGCCAAAGATTTTGATAAAACCCTAGAGGTAATAGTGTTTGATCGGTATTACAACCTCCATAATGGGTCTATAAATTATTTTTTCCAACTCACAACTGATATTTTCAAAGCTTTTGATATGAAAAAACTTCTAAATATTGGCATACTAGAGCTATTTTAAATTAAACAAGAACATAATGAGTTAGATACCCATTTCATCATAAGATGATAATGAGTCTTATATTCCTCTACCAGTGTGCCCCACATGGATCAATTGTAATCATGTGACCTCTTCCTCCATTCCCTTAATAAGGAGATAATGGAGGATGTTTATAAACTCTCATATTAATCCTATGATGAAGCTATTGAAATCACCTTGCAGATTAACAAGTCATCCATTGGTAGTGGTTACTAAAATTATAAAACCAATGGGAATATCATCACCCCAAACCAAAATAATGGATGATTTAAAAATTAGAGTCCAAACAATACTAGTAACTGAGGTCCCAATGTCCTAAATTTAAATAAAAATGTGACTACTGACGACATCACTAACAATAATAAAAATCCAAACCCTGTGAATAAATGTTAATATTAACTTGTTAGTAATGATAATTCCATTAAAAATATGGGTTATAGGAGAAAAAATACCTATCCTAACATTCATGTGGTTGAATTCAACTAACCACCACCATACAACATGCAAGACCAAAATTGTACTTAAGTTTAGTATTAGCATGTCAATAAATTCTCCTAGTTTTAGAACCAAACCTATTAATAATGAAATAATCAATAAGGATTTCATCAAAATGGGAATAAAATCAGGCTTAGGTAATATTATAAAAATGTGTATACCCTCTTATAACTATTTATTGATCATGATACTTAGAATTGTAGGGAGTATAATAAATTTATCGAAAGACTCCAAAAAGATCAATGATAAACATTTATTTATATGCTCCTAGGGAACAATGGTAAACACCCTTAGGAACTTAAAAAGGCCCTATAAACCCTTAAAATTATAATCTCAGAATATAACAAAACCCCTTTCCTAACCACCAAGTATGTACCACTCAAAATCAACAATAGGGTAGCCTATAGACATCCCAATTTAACATAGTCAACCCATGATGGCATGCACCCATTATGCCAAAACTTCCACATCTAACACTATAAATAATGATGGTGCTCATTATTTGGGATTAAAAAGAAAGACTATAATTATTTCAATTGTAGAGTTAGAGGTTAAAGAAAAAAAATACCATTACTCGTACTAGATATTATTAGCCTATGATTCTTCATCCCTCAATTTTTTTTAAAATTAAGTCTTTTCCAAAACTTATGGGGAACTATTATTTTATCTCATATATAACCAAGACATTCTTCCACATATCATTTCTCAATTTACTTAATAAATCTCCCACTCATTGTTCATCCTTTCTTGATGCCCTAGGACTGAGGCATCTTTCTAGTGTTACTTCTCCATAGACTTAAATCAACCACATTGATCTAGATATGTTTCCACCCAATCAATAATATTGAGATGATACCTATTTATTTTTTTGTGTAATATTACACCTAACTTTGATATGTAAAGGAGGGGAGATCTAACCTTGTTTCTAAAAATTTGTACTTACAACAATTATGTGAAGAGAGCCATGTCGAATGCAGTGTCTATCAACATTGTCCTCTTTTCTTTTCTACAAAATATTAGTTATGGGGAACCAACTATTCCATAAATCATAACACTTTATGAGTCTATGATAGCTTCAAATCCACTTCCATAGTGAAATTTTTGCTTCCAATCACTCTAGGTCCCAAGATGGTGCTAATAAACTATTATGTCATAGACAAAGATACCAATGATAACATGATTTCTAAAAGGCTTTAGATGCATAGGATGAAGGCTATCCCTTTGAACTTATTCTGTAAAATTTTGTTCCTAAAACTAAGAAAGGTTTTTGTAGCCTAGGTGGATCTTAAGATTTTTGATATGATACAAGTAACCATGCATAAATAGATTAGGTTACACATTTATTACCATATACCTACCAATGAAGTCAAAAAAAACCCATAGTTGGTTGATATTATGGAAGCCATAAGTCCCAAAGTGGTTATCTTAAAGAAGTGGTTAAAATAATTTAGGATGTATTGAAGGATAAGTTGGAAGAAAAATATGTAGTGGTGACTAAGGAAGTCACTAATCCTAAACCAATCACTAGTTTTATAGTCTATACCATGTCTATAGCTGAAATCATCAATTTCTTAGAAAAGGACATACCACTCATCCTCCCATTTGAACTACGGGGGCTAGGGATCTATAACTTATCTAAGACTCAAATTCACTAATCCTAAGAAGGGTTATCTAATCTACCTAATATTTTCATGATAAATGAGTTAAAGAGTGAATATTCTTCCTCCATAATAATTCTTATTATGACTATCATTGTAATCACCCAACTCCCAACCATACAAGTGAAAGTTACACTTTTCATACTACTCTTGTTATTTTAGAACCTATTTAGAGCATGTTGTTGGATCAAAATATGATAGGGACATATCACTTTTCTAGAGTTCCTAATTCATTGGGTTTGCTTCCTCTTGAGATATCATCCATATTATTCTAGCCCATACCAAGGCATGATTCACATCATATGCTAGGTTCCCCAACACATAGTTAGGCCTTGTCTCCTCCCTTGGTCACACTAGTACCTAAAGCTAATGTTCATACCTTAAAAATAAGCACCATAAATATTACACATTTAGTCTCACACTTATTTTCACATTCTCAAGAAGAGGCCTTATCCCCCCCTCATGAAGAGAGTATCCCATAGTGAACCACTAACTAAGTTATTATGAACTTTACTGCATATAAGAATAGGATAAATAGTAATTCCCACATCTTATCCATAGTAATATGAATTTCATAACTATATATACATGTTTCCTACATTTAAATGATATCTCAACTATGCCAACATATTCCCTGTGCCAAAAATCCATCATGATCATGTTGGTATACTTCTCACACCAAAGAGAAAACCTTTCCAATAGTATTTTAAGTTCCCAAAGGTCTTTAATTACCTGAATATAGATCTTATAAGTTACCATTTTGAGTTCCCTAAGGTGTTTCCTTTCCTTCATTCAAACCATAGGAGCAGAACTTTTAGATTTTCACAAGCCTAATCATTCACCCCACCAAGGGGAGGGGCTCATTTTTCTCCCAAGTCTCAGGACCATGAAACCCAAGAGGAGTTACCCAACATTCTCAATATCCATATGGTTGAGATATAAAAACACCAATAAACTTTGCAAGATCATTATCCTTCTTATATACATGACTAGTGGGTCCTATACTATGATGGGACCAAGTGCCACCCAGCATTGGGGTATGACTTATTCTCATCTCTCTCAAGGGATGAATCATTCCTTTTGGTTTCAATCTAGAATTTGAGTGTATGAACAATGTAACCAAATATGAAACCCTATTACTTGTCATTCACATTGCAAAAAAAATCAAAATTCAAAACTTGAAGAACCAAGGTGACTCATAGTTAGTTACTAACCAGGTTTATGAGGTCTATCAAACAAAGGTTTAACATATTTAATTATATAAAGATACTATGTGTGATATTTCTAAATACTTTGACTTCATTTTTATATAGGCATTCCCTAAGAGAAGCAATTATCTTGTTGACTCCATAGTTGCTTCATATTCATATTTTGACCTTATCCTACCATATCAAAGTTTGATTTTATAGTTTTGGTCATGAAAAAACCTCTTATGCACAAAAATCCTAGTGATAAATCCATCACTTATGTTATAAAATATAATAATATGTTAATATTTGACTTATCTAAGAAGGTTATTCTTGATTTCTTGTGAGCTTATGATGACCTCCCATAATTTCACCATAATAGGGGGTTTTACCTCACTTATTATCCCACATAAACCCTTAGGAATGAATAATATGATACCTTCTACTAAATTCATGATTAATTATACTTTGATGATGAAGATGATGTTTTAAATATTGAGGGTGAATATATTGATCTTCCCCTAGCCCTTGATGTGTTTGAAGAGGGAAATGCCCTCATATTGAAGAGACCATTTACATTAACACCAAGACAAAGAGAGTCCTATAATTCTCAAGTTTGGGTCTTCACTCTCTGTATAAGAGGTAGAAGACCACAATAAGCTACTCATTGAGCTCTCAAAATATTTTACTTTCTCTTACACTGACATGATAGGCATGAAAACTAATGTGGTTATCCATAATCTAGTTATAATTCCTGATGCAAATCTAGTTAATAAAAATCATAGACCCATTAAGCCTAAGGTCATATTGATGGTAAAAGAAGTTATCAAACTTTTAAAAGTCAATTTTATAAAGCTAATGGACTATTCTAAGTGGATTTCAGACATCATTCTCATTGTCAAAAAGAATGGTAAGATCGAGATATGTATAAACTTTTGATATATCAATAAAGCATGTCTAAAATATGACTTTCCTCTCCCTTCCATTAAAATAATTCTCAATGATATAGTAGGATATGAGTTACTATCACTTATGGATGGATTCTCAAGGTACAATAATATTGGCATTTTCGATGAATTTCAGAGTAAGACCTCCTTAATTATGCCATGGGGGAGATTTTATTATGTCTTGATGCTATTTGGTCTCAAAAACATGTGGTCAACACAACAAAAGTCCATGACCCATATATTCCATGATTAAATTCATAAAATAGTGTAGCTTTGTGTAGATTATCTTCTACAAAAAATAAAGAGAGGAATATATCATTCAATAGTGTTACACACCATATTAACATGCTTAATTGAATATGGTGTCAATCTTAACCAATAAAAAATTGTGTTTAGATTCACCAATGCAAAAATATTAAGGTATATAATCTTTTAGAATGGAATTTTTATTGAACTTGCCAATATTTGATCAATCTTAGAAATGCTTCCTCTCAAAAATGAATCAAGCATCAAAATATTCTTGGGTAAGGTGGGAGACATTTGACAGTTCAGTCTTAATCTTACCTATGTATTTCATCCTATCACTAACCTAATTAAAAATACAATTATATTAACTTATATATATGATTGTTAGGAGGCCTTTGAATTATGAAAACACTTCCTTATGTTTCCCACCACATTCATGGCTGCTAAACTAGATAAATCCTTAATACTTTACATTAGAGTAATCGAGGTATCTCTCACTTACATTTTGGCTTAGGAGGATTATACTGGAAAAGAATACACCATTTTTTCCATTAACCACACCCTTATCAATTATGAGACATGATACACTCAATAATAAAATTAATGCCTATTTATAATTTTTGTGACCAAGTGATTGTGACATTATATGCTCAACCAAGAAACAAGATTTATCATGAGATCTCAAGACCTATGCACTTTTGTAACCCAGCCATCTCTCTCTATTAAGGATGGGAATTTCATAATGTTCCTAAGTGAGTTTGATTTAAATTAAATCAACCGAAATTTCATTAAGGAACATATCATTTTTGATTGGTTGGCTAATTCTCCCTTAGAAGATAGCAATCTTGTCGATACTAACTTTCTTGATAAATTAACTTACTATGAATAAAAACTTGCTATTAGTTACTCTCCTTGGTACACATATATAATTTATTACCTAATCAATCACACCTACCCCAAATATTCTAAATCACATTAAAAACATCTTCATATCATCACATCCAAGTACATTATTCTAGATAATTCCTTATCACAAGTCCTTTGATGGCATGGTACTCAGATGTGTTGACCAAGAGGAGTAAAAAAAAGTCCTTTTTTATTATCATAATGGTGTTTATGGTGAAAACTTTAGTGGTCATGTGAATAATCATAAAATACATAGGATGGGATGTTTATGGCCCACTTTAAACCAAAATTCCATCAATTATGTGCATAAATGTGAGAAATTTTAACATTTTTTACATGAGATACATATTCCCATTAAAGCATTGCAACCCATAGTCACCCCATGGACCTTCTCCATGTGGGTTTTATATTTCTTAGGTAGTATCTCCCCTTATTATTTATATGTTCATCATTTCATTATAATATCCACATAATATTTTACTAAGTGGGTAGAACCATCACAAGTTCAATTATTGCAAATATTATTTTGAACCAAATCATTTGTCAATTTGGGGTCCCATAGGTCATTATTATTGAAAATGAGCCTCCTTTAAAAAATAATTAGGTTTGTGAGATATGTAATAATTTTTATATATCACACCACTCATGCTCTTTGTATTACCCATAAGACAATGGCTAGGTTGAGGCCATTGACAAAACCTTGACATCAATATTAGTCAAAACTATCAAAATTATAAATGAAATTAGCACTTACAACTCTATTAATCACTTTAGGATCACAAAAAATTTATTAAGACACCTATAGGAGAAACTCCATACTTACTCATGTTTGTATTTGAAGGTACATTTCCATTAGAGGTAGAGATACCCAGCCTCTGTGTTTCCCACTAGGGTCTCCTTAATTATGAGGATTACAAAGAGGTATAACTAGTTGAACTAGAAGCCTTATATGAACATTAAATCACTATGAAAAATAATCATATTACTTACAATTATTGTATGGGTAGAAAATAAAATAATATCCATGAATTCCTAATACATTTATTAGATCTTATCCTTAGACTAGACAGTCAAATCGACAAAAAGAAAGGATGAGCTAAAAAATTTAGACCAAATTGGCTAGGTCCTTATGTGTTGAGTGAAGACTTAAATAATATATATTATCAATTATATATTATATATGGCAAGGAGATCAATTAATCTATGAAATTTTGACACCTAAAACATTTCTACATATAGTACTTACATATCACATTTCCCTAATTTACATTACATCTTCATAGTTTCCATTTACATTTGCATATCAAATGTTTTTTCCAATGATTATTTAATTTTTAGTTTACATAACGTAAAAATTTCATAATACAACATGTCATATCATTCCATGCTCATAAAACACTACTATCCTTAGAAAACATTTTCAAAATTATATTACATTGGTTCTTGCCTTAGTTCTTATGAGTAGAGTACACCTATTTTATTTATGCATTCTTAAAAAAACTTAGAGAATGATAAATTGTAGTATAGTCTATAAGCTCATCCATGGTATAATATCCTATCATATTGCCTTATAAATGAAAACATTAACGTACTCAAAATTAGGTAAATTTACGTACCTATCTTCATATTCGACTGTGAACTCTTGCATCTTACTAAGTGCATGGTGTTAAAATGTGTGGGTAAAGGCCTTACAAATAATAAAATTAGACACTCTTAAAAAAAAACTTCCCATATCTCACCCTTGTTAACCTTTGGTGTTGAGCCATCACATCTTACTAGTTACATGGGTTACCAATAGGTAGGGATGCCCTTACTTGCCTATATATAGCCTTTGATGATGAGCCCATTTGTCTTCATAGTCAGGTAAGACTAATTATAGTGGTAAAAAATAGAAGATAAAATATAAATGGATAAGTTTTATTATATCAAAATGTGTCCAAATTAAAAGTTATTCTGAAGGATTTCCTACATGTATATGCTAAAAAGGTTAACCTTATCCCACTTACCAATTATTTTAGGGCCATTTATATCTAGATTAGGCTCACAAATTTAGTATTTTAAAGTTATATCGAGAAACACACTTCCCATTTTTCTCATAAGGATTAGGTCACTTTATTTTTTTCTACAAAATTTTGATCTATGGTTTTCATTCTTTATCACCTCATTTTTATCTTGTTCCCTTTTTATTCCCTTCTATAGATTGAGATTCACATGTTGCATAAACAAACCAAATAGGTCATCAATTATAAATTAAATGTTATAAAACTTATAGTTTCACATATGTATTCATCACACTACATTATTTTCATACATTTTTCCCACATATATAAGCATATCCCATAGTATTATATCAAAAACATAGAGATACATGGTATGTCATCACATGCCTAGTCATCTAGAGTGCATAAGTTAAAAATAAAAACATTTAAATTAAAATATCATAATACATAAAGATAGGTCTCTTAGAAGTATTCCAAAACACATGCACGCGTGCATGCACACACACACACACACACACACACACACACACACACACACACACACACACACACACACACACACACACACACACACACACACACACACACACACACACACACACACACACACACACACACACACACACACACACACACACACACACACACACACACACACACACACACACACACACACACACACACACACACACACACACACATAAACACACACACACACACATCATAATAATTGTCTAGGTTTTACAAATACTATGGCCAATACAAATACCTACACAGAGGACCAAAGTTCCTTAAGGCATATAAAAAATAATACACATATACAATAGTATATAAAACACATCTATAATAAGTCTTAGGAGCCTATCCTCCCCTTATGAGAAGGTCCTAATGTAGAGGAGTGTCATGAGTTATCACTTTAGTGGTATCTCCTGCTAGTGCCTCCCTCAGAGGTCATCTCACTCTCTCCAATTTGAAGGCCAGTATGGTGTACATTGCTAGTGCCTCTCTCTAAGGTTATCCCTCTTATCTTGTGTCTAGATTTTATGCCTCCCCCTCCACCTACCATCATTTCCACTAGGTCCTCCATTATCCTTATCTTAGCCATCAAGGTACTATTATCTATCCTAAATGTTATCACTTTTGTAGATGCATGGTATTCTAGGGTAAAGATATATATATGTTGACCAATCCTCATAGAGATTTTAGGATCTATTAGGATCTAGTCTATAGTTAGGGAACTTATCAACTATAAAAGGTTGATTAGGGTGTCCCTAATCATAGTCCTTCACCCATTCATTGTATCTATAATCATTGAATATAAAATCAAAATTTGATCCAATCAATATAAGAATCTAAAACATGTAAAATTAGATAAATATTTAATCTATATATAAGATAAAAAGTGAATTACACACTATAAATATAAATATATAAATCAACATTTTACCTAGATCTCCCTCATGTCAATCAAGGTCAGAATCATCATCTATGACTTCTTCATCATCAATGTCTATGTCCTCCTCCAATTGGACATACTATAGATCCTCACAATCTCCACCTCTTAGATCTTGTTTTTATATGGGTTCCTCATAATCAAGGCACTACTATGAGTTCAATGGTAGTGGTGGTGGTGGTGGGACCATCTATTTCTCCACTATTTCACCTTGTCATCCTCTTCCTCCAGTTGGTTATTGGGAGGTCCCTACTAAACTATTTGGTTGATGAGCACCCCTATCATAAGAAGGTTCCATGGTAATCATCTTAATGTCATAAATCTCACATTCCATATTCCCTTGTAAATGATCCTAAGGTAATATTTATTACCCATCTAGGGAATACTAAACTAATATGTAACCCTATATACAAGGTGCACCTAAATCTATGAGAGCCTATCTTGAATGTGAGTGGCTTTAGTGGTTACTCCAAGGCAAGACCAATCATTGGCCCATTACCCAACCATGTCCTAGTGAGGTAAGGAAATTAGGTTAGATGTTATCAAAGTCCCACCACTTGGGGAAAAACATGGAATGGCATTACATCCATCCATCTAGCAGCCCTAGTGTTTTTGGATTCTCTAATTGACACTCCCCTATGATAAGGGATGATATTCTCATATATCTATCCCATGAAAACTATCAAGTGGATAATTGATAGGGCCCCTAGATGAGTAATATGGTATAGGTACTTATAGGTCTGATCCAATAGCTCTTGGTTCTAAGAGTAGCATGCTCCCCTCTACTTCATGTGCCAAAAAATTAATGGATTTCCAAAATTTAGGGACTATTGATCCCTAAACTTAGGAAATACTCACACCCACATCAGGTGTGCTTACATATCTAAAATTCCATTCCCAACTATAAGCCTCATGATTACTCTTGATAACTCAAATAGACACCAACCAGTCATCAAAAGTCTCATGATCTAGTAGACATCAACAAGAGTGAGAGTACACTCCCCTAAGGTCTAAGAGAACACACAAAAATATTTTTAGGGTTTCAAAAGGTTAAAATATCATAAAATAACTAGTTGGATGTTAAGATGATCCCTATGTGTGTGATCTATAAGATCCTAACTTGATCTAAGATGGATAACTCATTTATTATTAGGAGTTTCAAGACTCAAGGGAACCATTCCTACTCATGAGATCTTCTCCAAAATATGTAAGGTTACCAAAAAATTAAAATACCCTAAGTCATCTCAAATATTAACTCTATCTATCAAAAAAGACACAATTGTAAGTTTTAGAGCCTAGTTTAACTAAGAAAAATTACCCCTGTTTGTAGGTGGTAATTATATAACCATTGTGATGGTTACATAATCACCCTATATGGTAGTTATTGGCCAATTTTTCCCACATAACAATATTTTTCTTGGATAGAGAAGTTGAGCAGAGTTCTTGATTGGCCAAATGATCAAATGACTTGAGCAAGTGAAGAAGATGGACCAAACCATCATCAAAAATCATGAAAAAATAGATAGGTTAGTCTGGATGCACACATCATAAGTTCACTAAAGATGCCTCTTAGTGTTAATGGATTTCATGGACATGAGGTTCATTATTCCTTGAACATTCTCTACAAATTTCTTAACTTGATGAGTTATTTATCTCAATTTACAAGTATTTAAAGTTAAACAAGTAGAGTGAGACATGAATACAAAAGTAAAATTTGGGCCTTGTGAAGTAACCATTTGGATTCAAATGGTCCTGATAATGAATGTGGGACTAAAAAATTTCCAAATCATGGAAGCTCAAGTCAAGATCCAATGGTGATCAGGCGATCAATGATGTTAGTGGGTTTGGAAGATCTAATAAAGTATGTTAAAATGTACATCGAAGATCAAAAATGAGCTCATAGTCAAAAGGTTAGTGTATCCTAAGATGAATGCATATATAAAAAGTGGTAATATCTTAAGTGACCATATGAAGATCTAATGGCATGTAGTGACTGACAAATATACTGGGTCCAAGTTGATCAATGGTATGAAATATGTCATACCAAAACATATCAATGGCAAGTGAAAGGTCAACTAGTTAGTAGATCCCAAGAATGAATGAGAATCTTTCAAGTTTCATTCCTATGGAAATTATCAAGTAAATTAATGGTATATGTTTGAGCCATGCAAAGGGATATCGATGGTTTATGTAAGGTCAAGAAGTCAAATATCTTAGGATGAATGCAAGGCCATGACATAGTGTAAGCACAAGAACATGATGAAACTAACTATAGGACCCACAAGATGAATGAAGAGATAATATATGGCACAATTGGAAGCCTAGATCAAGATCTATGGCTAATTTTAAAATTTGAATCCAAGAGACATT
The DNA here is from genome assembly GCA_037957365.1 of Torreya grandis. Lineage (NCBI taxonomy): Eukaryota > Viridiplantae > Streptophyta > Pinopsida > Cupressales > Taxaceae > Torreya > Torreya grandis. The sequence goes on along the minus strand of JARHVA010010408.1, from coordinate 48,220 downwards.
AAATGGAGAATAAATGTGACCTAAGTCAAACTAGGGAAAATATCTCAAAGGGTTTTGTTACTGTTAGAGTTAAATCAAACACCACTAAGCACGAGATATAGTCATATAGTTAGGATAATTAATGATGAATCTTTATCACCATTAAAGCTCATATAGGACCTCTGGTCAATGATTTAGAAACTATTGACCCCATTCTCAAAAAAATATAGGATTATTTTATGGCTATGTCTATTACTCTTTTAGAAGAAAGATCCTCGTGTATAGGGAATTCTTAGTTTTCATAATATTTAAAGGCATAATAGGCCTATTTATACTTAATATAAATAAAAACAAAGCTACATGGACTATAGGCTTTTTATTGATAGAATAACTATAGGAAAACTAATAAATAAGATTGGTTTTCATCTATAGTAGACCTATGTTCAGATATTGAAATGGGGTAGATATGTGTTTAATAAGGAAGTGTTTTATCTCCAAAAATATTAATTTCCTCAAAAAGAATGTACTTATGGCCACCCAAATAAAATATGGTGATATCTATATCTAGATTCAAGGTATGAGGACTTTATCCTTATAGTGAAATCAAGTGGAAGGTGGCATGGAGTATCAAAGCAAAGAGATCTAGTGGTTAAAGAATTAATTAGAGTATTAAATGTTATTCATATCTTAATGATATTTATTCCTTGAAAGGATCATGACTCATCATATAAAAAATAGACTCCTATCCTCTAGTGTATTTCTTAGACAATGAGAAGAACTTAAAGACTAATTAGAACAAATGTAGGTTAAATTGTTGATGAAGGGCTATTCTGGATTGGATTAAGTGTGGTGGAGCATTAATTAAAATTTTTAAGCTCAATTATTTTTCTTGGTTAAAATTTTACCTCTTCTCTCTTATCCTTTTCTCTATATTACCCATTCTTTCACATTTGTAAGCTCTCTCTCTCTCTCTCTCTCTCTCTCTCTCTCATTGTAGATTCCCAAAAGGACTTTGATTTTTAAGAGCAAGGGACTCTCTAAGATATCTTGGAGAGATATGATCATCTTGATAAGGATGAAACATATCAATAATTTTTAATAAATACCTCTTGATGCAATAAAATACTTTCTCTACCTATCTCTTAAATTGAATAAATGTTTAGTAAGTTGTGCATGATGGCTTTGTGAAGGAGATTCTTCTATATCCATTATCGTCCTTCCTTACCTCTTCTAAGGTGTTTTAAATATATTTTTAGATTTATATTAATTTTATTTATACCATTAATTTATGCTTGATTTGCATCTTAAAATCACTCCTTGTTTTGAATCATTGCTTCTTAAACCTAGTTTATGAAACACTTATGCAATCAACTGGTCTATGAGGTTATGTGAGCTAGCATTATCTTGTGCTAATATATTATGGGTTAAAGATTATGGGAGTCCTATAATTTTATTTGGTGCATCACCATTTAGGCTTCTTATGGTCCCTTTTTACCTATATAACCCTTTTCCTTTTGACAACATTATTTTAGGTAATCCATCAAGAGGAAGTCAACCTTCTCTAGAGGTTCAACCCTATTATAGGATACCCATAGCTTGGGTTTGTTCCCATATTATGATTTGGAGTCAAAAATAATAAATAAATCCTCCACAAGGGTGCAATCTCATTTTATAATAGTTTTTAGCACACTCGATGGGACTTACTACATTATTCACTAATGAAGAGTTTTGGTGTTCTCTTTATCCAATCAGCCTTTGGAGGCATGTGTTCAAACATCAATGGTGACTACAAATATTCATTATATATTTTAAGTATCCTAAGTTTTTAATCATCATAATATAGTATATATAATCAACCATATTTTTATTATTATTCTTATTCCCTACCTTAACATCACACTTATCAGGCAAATAGTGTTTATGTATTCCCCCCAAGTGGCCCTCAAATAGCTTTTCAGCCCTATCATGGCCTTTAAAATCATCCCAAACCTACATATGACCAAGGTCAACCTCTTTTCCATTTAAATCAGTCTTTTAATTCTCCTTGTTAAGACCATGCTTATCCTATTACATCCTTATTAGGTGTCAAGCAAGCATTATTAGTCTATATTGAGTTAATAAGGGAGATTATTAGGGGTTTAGAAGTTTCTTCTATCATCCCTATCTATGTTATAAAAAATTCAAGGAGTGATCTTCAATTGGAGAAAAATAGATGGTTAATTTTTTAGGGTGAATAATGGTCATCTTATAGGAATGAAGATATAGCAATGATGAGAAGCATAATACATAATGTAGATAATGTTTTGATATCTTATGAGGAATAACAAGCTCATTTTGATTATTATTATGTGTCCTCTCCCATTCAAGAGCCTCAAGCTCAACCTTCAAGAGTTCCTAATCAAGCCCCTAGTTAACCTTGTCAAAGTCCATCCTTGTCAAAATATAAAGAGGCAATACTAGACCAAGGAAGAACAATAATAAAAATAAATAATGGGGTTAAGTTTGGACAATAATTCCCCATTCATGTTATAAAGGGGATAGGAATCTTCTTGCAGGAGTTTTGGAATGTGTGGGTATTAATTGAGGAAGATGAATATCCATAGGTTGAGAAGCAAGAATTGAAAGGGTGGGTATTATCCATCAAAAAAGTGTTTGAGTAGTGGGAGAAAGAGTATTTCAAACTTGACCCAATTAGTTTTCCCTCTCCTACCCCTACGCCCATTCCCACTCAAAATCATGAAGTCATTCTATCATGGATATTCTCTAACACATTCAACCCTCGCTGTGTCATACCCTCACTTGTGAGGATACCCTCTCCTATAACCATTCAAAAGGAATAAAAAGTGTCTATTCCATACTCATTTACATCATGGAAATAAATTTATAAGGGCATAATGAATAAAGAGGAGGTGTTATTTGAGGCATTCCAAGCACTAGTTCAAGAGCCACCAAAGAGACCATTCAAAGTCCCTAGATATGAGTATACTCTCATAAGTTACAATGAAGGTGAACTTATTCACCCTCCTACCATATCCTTCTTAGATAAATAACCTATTATACAAAGGATATAGGAAGAAATTGCAGTCATATGGGGAAAAGCAAGTGTCTATGATGAGGAGATCATAATAGGTAGACTGCTTCATTCATAAGGGGAAGAATCAGGTTTGAAACAACCTTCTTGGCATGGATTTGACACTAATGAACTAGATCCTGATGAGGGAAATCCTCAAGTTAAAAATATATCATACCTTGAATGGACTATTGAAGGTCCATTCTACATATATGAAGAACATGATCAAAACTAGGTGCTTAAGGTTGGTCCACTTCAAGATGAGGTATCAGTTGAGGATAGCCTTGATATGTTGGAGCAAGAGGAAATCAGATCAAATCTTGGACAAGATAGGTAAGATATTTTATACCTTAGATGGTAAAACCAACCCTCATTTTCAATTGAAGAATAAGATGAAATATTGAGTGAGGTTGTTAAAAGAGAAATCTCAAGTGCTCAGGTAATGCAATTTGATGAACATACCAGTGAATAGCCTAAAGAGTTATGGAAATGGTTCAATGCCATAACCAAAGAGTTTGAAGAGGGTAATAGACATGTCCTTCCTCAAAAACATTATGAGCATCCTAATCTAATCATGGTCAATTCTATTTTTCATAAATACAAGGTGGAATAACATGGTCTTTTTGAGCCACCAAGGGAACCAAGTGTAGTTGCTCCCAAGAGCCGAAATGAAGTCTTTGTGTAAGGCTATCTCAAGAGTGATGATAAAAATCAACCAAGTGATCTTATAGTCCAACATGAACTAAACTTGGAATACTTAAACTAGTATGTCTATGTTGGAGGTATGTTTGTTCCTTTTCATCCATTAGAGAGCACATCAAAAGGATTGCCCATCAAGATACCTGGTTGACCAATTATGGTACCTCCAAAGAAGAGTATTTTTAATCTTGGTTCATTAAAAGTAAAAGATACTCAAGTTTTTCCATTTTAACTAGGAGGGAGGTGCTTTTAAATCACTATATAATATTATATATATTAGATTAGATTTCATGTTTTTCTCTAAGTTCTTGTGTGTACATTTGTTTAGTAGGTTAGTTGCCCTTGCTTTATTTAGGTTAGTTTAATTTCCTATTGTGTGTTTCCTTTTCTAAAGTGCCTTGGACACTTTATTTTTTTTATTTCTTTTGGTTCTTGTTACTTCAAGAGAGGGTTTTCAAGAAAGGTAAAGCCTTAATAAATTTAGATTGGCTTATGGATCCATGCCCAATGGATCAGATAAGGTAACTAGTCTAGGTTATCAAGCATAATTGGCATGCTTCCCTATGAGTTGATAAATATGTTGGCCAATTTTGGCCCACATGCCAAGCTTATTCATAGATAGAGAAGCTAATTAGAGTTCTTTATTGAAAAAATGATCAAATGACTTGAGTAAGTGAAGAAGAGGGACTAGACCATTATCAAACATCATGTAAAAATAGACAAGTTAGTCTAGTTACACACTTCATAAGTTCAATTATGAGGCCTCTCAAAGCCAAATTATTTCATGGACATGAGGTTATTAATGCCTTGAACATTCTCTACATATTTCATGACTTTATGAGTTGTCTATCTCAAGTTACAAGCATTTAAAGTTAAACAAGTAGAGTGAGATGTGCATGTAGACATAAAATTTAGGCCTCATAAAATAACCATTTAGATTCAAATGTTTTAGAGGATGAACATGGGGATGACAAGTGTCTAAATCATGGAATCTCAAGTCAAGATACAATGGTGAGTAGGTGATTAGTGATGTCAATGGGTCTATAAGATCCAATAGATCATGTTAACTTATGCATTTAAGATCAATGATAAGCTAGCAGTCAAAAGGCTATCATATCCTAAAATGAACGTGTGACTAATAATTGGCAAGATATCAAGTGCCCATATAAATATCTAATGGTGCATAGTGATTTACAAAGCTAGTGGGTCCAAGTTGATCAATGGTGTTTGATCCATCATACCAAACTAGATCAATGGTGAGTAAAAGGTTAATTGGTCAGTGGATCTTTAGAACAAATGAGAATCTTCCAAGTGTCATGATAATGGTAACTATTAAGTAAATCAACGGTACACATTTGAGCCATGTAAAGGGAGATTGATGGTGCATGTGAGGTCAAGAAGTCAATAATATTGGGATGAATAAAAGGTCATTATATATCATAAGTGTATGAATGGGATGAAATTAAGTGTAGAACCCATGGGATGAATGTGGAGCTGACAAATGTCATAAGTGGAAGCCAAGATCAAGGTCAATGATTGATGTTAAAATTCAAATCTAGGAGACTTCAAATGGATAAAAAATGAAACCTAGGTCAAACCAAGGCAAGTATCTCAAAGGACCTTATTAAAATTAGAGTTCAATCGAGCATCACTAAGTATGAGATGCAATCATACAATTAGGATGGTTAATGATGAAGCTCTATCACCACTAAAGCTTAGATAGAACCTTTGGTCAATGATTTATAACTTGTTAACCACATTATCATAAAATTGTAGGATTATTTCATGGTTGTGTTCATTGCTCTTTTAAAAGGAAGATCCTCATGTGTAGGGACATCTCAGTTTCCAAAAGATTTAAAGGTATAATAGGTCTATTTAGACCTAATAGAGATCAAGAACAAAGACATGTAGCCTGTAGGCTTTTTATTGATAGGATAACTATAGGAAACCAATAAATGAGATTGGTTTTCATCTATAGTAGACCTATAATTAGATATTGAAATGGGGAGGATATGTGATTAATAAGGAGTGTTTTATCTCCAAAATAGTCATTTCCTTGACGAATAGGTACCTATGGCTACCTAAAGCAAACATGGTGATGGCTTTGTCTACATTCAAGATATGAGGACTTTGTCCTTATAGTGAAAGCAAGTGGAAGGTGGAATGGAAGATCAAAGCAAAGAGATATGCTGGTTAGAAAAGTAGTTGGATCATTCAATACTATTCAAATCTTAAGGATCTTTCTTCCTTGAAAGGATAATTACTCATCATCTACAAAACAAATTCTTGTCTTTAAGTGTATTACTTAGACAATGATAAGAACTTAAAGACTAATTAGAGAAAATGAAAGTTAAATTGTTGATGAAGGTCTATTTTAGATTAGATTAAGTGTGGTGGAGCATTCATTGAAAGGTATTAGCTCATTGATTGTTCTTGGTTAATGTGTTTCCTCTTCTCTCTTCTCTTTATCTATATTGCCCATTCTTTCCCATTTTTAATATCTCTCATTTTATATTCCCAAAAGGACTCTTTGAATTTGAAGAGTAGGGGACTTTGTAGTTATCATGTTAAACCCTATCAAGAATTTTTAAAAACTACCTCTTCATGCAATAAAATACTTTATTTACCTATTTCTTGCCTTGAATCAGTGTTTAGTGAATTGTGTATGATGGCCTTGTGAAGGATTTATTCCATATCCATTTCCCACATTGCCTCTTGTAAGGTGTTTTCAAGTTATTTGTAGGTCTTGATACATTTTTATTCTACCATTAATGTAGGCTTGGTGTAGGTATTAGAATCCCTCCTTATTTCCTTTCATTGCTTCTTGAACCTAGTATATGAAACACTTATGCAGTCATTTGGTCTATGAGGTTATCTAAGATAGCATGATCTTATGGTAATCTGGTGTGGGTTCAAGCTTACGAGAGTCTTCCATTTTTATTTGGGGAATCACCTTTTAGCCTTATTGGAGCTATTTTCCCCTTTATAACACTTTTCCCTATGACAACATTAGCTTAGGTGATTCATCAAGAGGAAGTCAACCTTCCCTGGAGGTTTAACCCTATTATAGGATACCCATAGCTTGGGGTTGTTCCCATATTATGACTGGGAGTGGGGGAGCCTAAATAACTCCTCCACAATGGTGAAATATCATGTCATAATAGTAGTTATAAAACTAATATAGGTGGTTACATAACTACACTAAGTAGTTATGTATCCACCCTTGGTGGTGGTCACACAATCACTCCCCTAAAAATAGTGATAGTTACAAAACCATCATGGTAGTTATATAATTATCAAAATTGTTACATAACTACCAATATACAAAGGATAATGGTTCTTTCCTCAAGTAGTATTTTTTTCCACTAGATGTGTGCCATAAAAACCAAAAAAAACCCATAAAACTATCCTAATTAATAAAATTTATACATTTTCCTAGTCTACCCTTCCTCACAAACATTTTTTAACTAATTTTTTTGACATTGGTTGGATTTATAGTAAAATTTGATCAAATTTTACAAAAATGGGGAAAAAGTAAAAGGGAAACAAAACTTACTTAATACTACCCTAAATCTCCTCCCACTAGTATATTCACCATCCTCTCATTGTCCTCTTTCCATTTATTACTTTTTCACTCAACATGGTCATAGGCAATCTAGAGATCAAAAAATCTCAAAACTTGATTGACACAAATGAATTAGTTTTTGGAAAAGTTTTAAATATATTGTGATACAAACTAGGCATTTTAGTTAAAAAAAATTTCCAATTTTATCATATTTTCACATTTTATGGATATTTTCATATTTACAAATTATATTCTTGATAAATTATATAACTAATGTTTTAAAATTGCTATTCTAACAATGTTATATTTTATGTAGCATGTTTTAAAGGTTTGTAGGTTCTTAACTACTTAAAACTAGATTAATTCCTTTAATGGGATGTTTTAGGTAGTATGATCTTCCCCACATGTATGGTATGTATTCTTATCCAAAATTTGATTACACAATCTATTTTCTTATTTTTCATCACATTGTACTTAATTATCATATTTTATTTATAGGTTGTGTGGAATTTTGATTGGCTTCTTTGTGCTACCAAGGTAAGTTAGGTAAATATTTATGACTTCTTATTTACCTTCTACACACCACTACTTAGGACTACACCATTATAAATTCATGTCAAGATGTCCTCTTGAGCGGTAAATATGTATGCACCTAATTTTTTCATGGTGTAATATTTTCAACATGATAGGTATAATGATGATGTAGTCACCTAATAATAATGATCAAATGGGAACTCTATAACACCCTCTCCTCTTTTTCTTCCCTCTCTCTTAGGTCCCTCAAAGCTCTTTTTTTGCTTCTCTAAGCTCCCCTTAGCCCATTTTCGAAAAAATTTCATTAATGATGGAACCACCCTATGGGGTTAAAAATTTCCCCATTAGTTATGGGTTCATCATGGAAATTGTGTAAACCACCATGGTGGTTATTTAATAAGAAGCAATTTATATTTTTATAAACAAGGGTAGATTCATATATTTATAAGGTGGTTTTATCACCAATATCAGTGGTTATATAATCATCCCCTGTAAATAGGGGAGGTTTTATCACCATTATTCCACCTTTCAATCTTATCTTTTGAGACTCACTCCTTAACATGATTTTCATGTTTATTATCATGTTTATTGATTTTTCCACCTAAATTTTGCATCCAATTAGGCCCAACTGATTAAATCTTCTATTTATAGTCATTTTGAGTCCCTTATAAGTTTAACTCCTAGTCCAACTTAGTTAAAATCCATGCATGATTCATTTCTCTTCTACAAGTAAGCTAATTTTGGAATGATTTTAGATACAAAAATTTTATTTAGAGATTAAGAGTTTTGATTAATTTGAATCCATAACCTAATACAAATTATTTTTAACTTTTCTTTGATTATTTTAGGGTTTAACTATGTAGTACTGGATAGGGAAAGCCATTATTCTTGAAATTAGTTATTTACAAACATTGTCTTTAGCCATCCATAGTCAGTTGTTACTTATTTTTAGTTGTGTTTCTCTTATAATTGATAATTTTTTATATTCATTTTTTCATCATCCTTTTTATAAAGTTCTAAAAATATTTGTTTGGGTAAAATATTTCATACTGAGGACTATTATTCAATAATCTCTTGCTTTCGACTAGTCTACATCAGGATCAAGTTGAAGGTTCTTAGATTATATTTATTTATTATATTTTAGTATATTATATTAAATTATTATTCATTATTTTATTTTATTAAATATTTATTTTGTAAAAAAACAAGTTTTGATAAGAAAAATAATTCTTCTATCACCCATCCTTGCACAAAATAGTTTTAGTTTCTTTATTTTATTTCATGCATTTAAAAGTTTATCTCATAATGAAATATTGCATATAAACCATAGGTGAATGTTAGAGAGTATTTCATATATTTATATCCTTTAAAAAAATTATGCTTCAATTTTTAAACAAGTTGTTTTATTTTCAAGCAAGCAATTAGTGATTAGCAAAACCCTAGACAAACCCATGTGAACAAGAGGTGCCATTATCATTTTGGTTTTCATTACTTGGATCAATTGATTATGTGTTTTAATTAATTTATCAAAAATAAATAATTATAAACCATTAATTCCCATTTCAAATTCATTGTTCATATCTAGTATGCAACACCCAAAAAGGTTAAAACTTTTTATTGGATTGTTTGGGTGAGAGAAAACTCTAGAAACCTCATAGTATTTATTATTTGGAGATTAGATATTTTATTGAATCACTTGAATGTTAATAAAAACATTTTTTTCATGTTATATACATTTGCATACCAATAAAAATAAAAAAAACAACTCCATATAGCATGTATCTATAGGGAATTTAAAAGTCAACATTAGCATAGATAGAATAAATCTCTCTCTCCCCTACTTTGCAAGCATTAAAAAGAATTTGAAAAAAAAATCATTCATTTTATTTCAGTTTGCTTATTTATTACTACTTTTAGTTATTTAATTTCAATAAGTAATTACTTTCTATTTTAGTCAAACAAAAAAATCAGCAAAAATATTTCCAAAACCCTTGTCCAATTATGTAAGCCAAAAAAACTTGTTTCTAAACAACACAAGTCATCACACAATACATTTAGATAATATCATACATTTACACATTAACTAATCCCTTTTGGATGATACTTCTTGAAACACATAGTATTTTTAGAGAATGTATTTTACATAAGGTTAGAGAACCTGGTCCCATAGTGTTAGGGTGTGGAGCTAAAAGCTTCAACTATTGCAGACATGAGGAAGGTTTCTGAAGAACCAGAAGCACCGGTGTCAGCAACATGACTGACGTCAGTCAGATGTAGTGCAAAAGGCAACTGGCGATGGCAACTAGTTGGCCAATGTCGGCAGCACCAGGCAAGTAGGAACCGGTGTCAGTCGCCTGCGGTGTTCCAGAACTGTTGTTAATGAACAGTCAGTTAAGTGAAGCGAGTGTTTGCATGTTAAAGGACTAATTATAGTTATGAGCTATGTGTCTAATTATTGTAGTTAGAGTTCTATTTTTGTAACCATGGGATTCTATTTAAAGACCCATGAGGCATGTATTTTAATGATCAAGAAGGCAAGTAAAAGCATTGAAGCAAGCAAGGTCAAGGAGATCTACAGGTGTAAGGTCAAGGAGATCAGCTGACGCATTCAAGGAGGGATAGCAACTCCGGTTGTAGAGTTGGTTTTGGTTGAGCAAGAGAGAGAGGGAAGAAGGTCTTGAGGTGTGGCAAGCCTTTGAGGTGGAGGAAGAAGTGGCATCTTCCTTATTGTATTTTCTTCTAGTAATATTTAATACAAGAGTGTGTATTGTCTCTCAAATTCTTTGTTGTCTCAAGTTTCTAGTTACTTAATCATTCTGGTATAATTCTGTGTTTAATTGCTTATAAGAAAGTAATCAATTGTGCTTCCGTTGGATAAGGGGTCCCTAACAGTTGGTATCAGAGCTACAGTTTGCAGGAAGCAGGGTATTTTTTTATTACAGGTCATTCACAGGGTTTTCTAATTGAGTGGGAGTTTAGCAATGGCAAAAGAAAGTAAGTTACGAATGGAGAAGTTTAACGGCAAGAATTATCAACATTGGAGGATGTAGATTGAGGATTATCTGTATCAGAAGGATTTATACTTACCGTTGGGTGGGGTTGCATGCAAGCCCATAGATATGAAGGATGAAGAATGGAGTGTTCTTGATCGAAAGGCTCTCAGTTCCATAAGGTTGAGCCTTGCATCGTCTGTGATTTCTAGCTTATCATAGTGCAAGACAATAGAAGAGTTGATAAAGTCCTTGGCAAATTTATACGAAAAGCCCTCAGCTTCTAATAAGGTATATCTTATGAAGCAGCTATTTATTTTGCAAATGCAGGAAGGTGGATTGGTACATACTCATCTCAGTGATTTCCATGGTTTGGTAAATCAATCAGCTTTAGTCAATAATGTTTTTGATGATGAGGTAAAGGCTCTCTTGATTTTATGTTCTTTGCCTAAAAGTTGGGATAGTTTGGTTATGGCAGTAAGTAATTTTGCATCTGCTTCTAAACTATTAAAAGTTGATGATGTCGTGAGTGTGATCTTGAATGAGAAAATATGCAAGAGAAGCATAGGTGAATCATCAGGGAATGCTCTAAGTGCAGAAAGTAGGGGAAGGCAAAGGGAGAAGGTTGAACAAGGGAAATCAAGGTCGGGAAGGAGATTTGAATCCAAAGGTATTACCTACTGGTTTTGTGGAAAGAAAGGACATACAAAGAAGGAGTGTTGGTTAAGAGATAAAGAAAACCAACATGCAGGTATTGAAGAAGCAAAGGATGCAAATATTGTGGTACATGATGCTCTCATACTTTCTTTGGATTGTCAGGTAGGATCATGGATTTTAGATTCTGGTTCATCTTTTCATGCATCCCCAAATAGAGATTTGTTCCATGAGTATGAACAGGGAGACTTTGGAGTGCTTTATTTAGGGGATGGTACGCCTTGTCAAATAGTTTACAAAGGCAAAGTGTAGCTAAGATTGCAGATTGACAACACATGGGTGTTGAAAGAGGTTATGCATGTTCCAATTTTGAAACAGAGTTTGATTTTTGTTGGAAGGTTGGGTGATGAGGGATGCACAATAACCCTCACAGCGGATTCTTGGAAGGTTACCAATGGTGCACTTGTTCTATCAAGAGGTAAGAAAGTAGATACTCTTTATTTGTCTACTTGTATTGCTGATTCTACTTTTGGTTTATCTACTTCAGCTGTAGATTCAAAGATGTGGCTTAATAGGCTTGGTCACATGAATAGGAAGGGAATGGATGTTCTTGATTCCAAAGATATGTGTTTAGATTTAGAAAGAATAGATAGAGTTCATTGCAAGAAAAGGAAATTTGATGCTTTTGACAGGAACAAAGAAGCCTTAGTGTTTGTGGAGGAGATGAAGGATAGAGATCAGTCACAGGGGCTAAATAAATCTAAGTAGGGCAGTATGGATAGAGGTTTGATCCAAGATGAGCTCACAGATGAAGATTTCATCACTTACAGGAACACACAGACACTGATGTCAGTCACTTGGAACTGACGTCGGTCAGCCAGATACTGACATCGGTCATGTGCAGACTAGCAGGGTCAGTAGAGTCGGGCAGGAGAAGTTTGACATCGGTCATCAGGATCGACATCGGCAGGAGGGACACTGGCATCGGCCAGGGAAATGATGTTGGTAGTCAGGGTCAGTGCAGGGAACTAACATCGGTTGGGAGCAGACAAGGAGATGGCTAAGATTGGTCACTGGAACGGATGATGGGTGGATAGCTAGCTATCAAGGAGTCTCAAACACCCATATGGAGGTCATAAATGGTAAGTAAACCTCATATTCATTGTTCTCCTTCTTTATATTGCTTACTGATAGTCAAGAACTAGGAAGATGGAAGAAGCAATGCAGGTAGAATCCAGAAACAGTGGGAGCTTGGCATGGATAAGGAGTGTGAGTCCTTAGAGAAGAACCAAATAGGTATTTGTTGGTAGAGTTTTCAGCTGGAAGAAAGCACTGGATAGAGGGATGGATTCCCATATTAGAGAAGAGAGTGGATGGACACATGAGATAGAAGGCTATGGTATGTGGTCTTGATTAGGTTGTAGGATAATGGAGGTTTGACCATTGTATTTTATCTTTACCAGGTTGGATAATATTAGCTACATTATCCTGTTACTTATTGTGTTACTTGTTGCAGGGTTTCATATACAGGGAGTTTTCTAAGCTAAGGGTAGAGTTGGTTCAAAAGTATGTCATGAAGAATTTGGGAGCAACAAAATTCTTTTGGCATAAGTGACAGGTATAGCATCACAAGTTTACATGGTGGTTGGTCTTCAAGAGTGACTTTGAAGAGGGATACAGAGCCAAGGGAACAAAATAGATGGTGTACAGGTACAGGTATAGTAGCAACTATTTATCTCCAAGTGGGAGATTGTTAGGGTGTGGAGCTAAAAGCTTCAACTATTGTAGACATGAGGAAGGTTACTGAAGAACCAGAAGCACTGGCATCGGCAGCATGACTGACATTGGTCAAATGCAGTGCAGAAGGCAACCAGCGATGGCAACTAGTTGGCCGATGTTGGCAGCACCAGGCAAGTAGGAACCGACATCGATTGCCTGTGGCTTTCTAGAACTACTATTGACAAACAATCAGTTAAGTGAAGTGAGTGTTTACATGTTAAAGGACTAATTATAGTCACGAGCTGTGTGTCTAATTATTGTAGTTAGAGTTCTATTTTTGTAACCATGGGATTCTATTTAAAGACCCATGAGGCATGTATTGTAATGATCAAGAAGGCAAGTAAAAGCATTGAAGCAAGCAAGGTCAAGGAGATCTATAGGTGTAAGGTCAAGGAGATCAGCTGAAGCATTCAAGGAGGGATAGCAACTCCGGTTGTAGAGTTGGTTTTGGTTGAGCAAGAGAGAGAGGGAAGAAGGTCTTGAGGTGTGGCAAGCCTTTGAGGTGGAGGAAGAAGTGGTATCTTCCTTATTGTATTTTCTTCTAGTAATATTTAATACAAGAGTGTGTATTGTCTCTCAAATTCTTTGATGTCTCAAGTTTCTAGTTACTTAATCATTTTGGTATAATTCCATGTTTAATTGATTATAAGAAAGTAATCAATTGTGCTTCCGTTGGATAAGGGGTCCCTAACACATAGTTGGAACATGGTTTGATATCACTACCAAGCTTAGGAGAAAGGTTTTCCATTCCACCCCAATTACCCATCTCATTATTGAATCTTTAAATTCTCTATAATAACAAGAACAAATTCTTGATCCATTGATTATTAGCCTCCCCCAAAACATAGGTCATTATTACAATGTTATTTAGGCTTGATTTCCCATTCTCACCTCCTCCTCCTCAGGGCTAGCCTCATTCTATATCATTCACATTTATGGATGAAATTAACTAGGCATAACCAATATAACATAGTATATATCTTCCCATGAGTAATTTAGTCTAATTTCCCTCATTTATATAGTCCTCACATTGACTAAGATCTTCTTATTCTCATAATCTTGGATACTACAGGGCCCTGGAGCTCAATTTCCAAATATATTGACTCTCTCAACAAGCACCATGGTGTTTTGATTTATTTTGTTGATCAAAATAACCCCTTTCCACCACTATTTCTAAATCCCATTCTACCTAATAAAACCCCTAATCCATATCCCATCTATTACATTAGTTACAAGGGCCTGACCTTGTGGAGTTGAGTGCATAGTTTAGCATGTGAAATTTGCATATATAAAATAACTTTTAGATAAGTGAGATTATGGAACATGGCATGATCCCACTCACCCAAAACTCATTAGGTAGACCAATGAATAGTTATCTAGCTAAATATTAAATATCCTTCAGATAAGTGAGGTCCATCCATATGATATCATCCTACTCATATAGAGCTTGTAGACATAGAGAAAGATAATAGGAGCTTGATAGATATTAGATTAATAATATTGTGACATGTGTTGACATCTCACTGAACCATACCCAAAGTCCCAAGGGGAAACCATAAAATATCAACAACTAAGTGAAATAGTGAGATCATGCCACATGTTGAAATCTCACTTTCTCAGTACTAAAAGGGGACTATGGTATAAAGTGTTGAGCTCAAACCTAGTGAAAGAGTGAGGGAATGCTAAGGGTCACACTCTAAGTAAAGTAAACATGGATTAAATTATATTAAAGACATGAAAGTGGGACCCAAAAATATATATCTAGACATTTTTCATTTTTTAAATGACTAAGTAGTCAAAGACATTGGAAAATGACCATGTGGTCATTCCCTCAATCATTCATAGTTCCATACAGGTAGATTGGGCATGTTCTCCTCATATTCCCTACATGTCACAATGAAAGTGAAAACTCTCCTCTATGTGTTTTTTTTTAACTTGAATAGGTTCAATATCACCAAATGACCAATAGTAGCTTAGTGAGTTTTACCAAAACCATTAGTATTTGGTACACATTAGATCCCTCCTCAAGGATCCTTAGTGGATCATGGAATTATGTTCTATCTTATCTATTTTCAAATGAAAATTCTTCTTGCAATATTATTTTATGATTTTATACCATGATGTCTAGGAGTGGGATCTCGTGCCTCTTAGAGGTAGGACCTATCTCTCCCTTCTATATATATGTAGATGATATTATATGATTATCTACCACCTCAGTATTGTACACTTGAAAAAATTAGACCTTGCCTATTCCTATTAGTTTTACACATGCCTTGCTTCTATAAGCCTCTCATCTACTCTATATTGTTTCCCTTAGACTATCTCTTAGTCTCACCAACCTTATATTTATGACATAAACATATAATCTTGACTAGAATGCATGAAATGTACTCATCTTACATATCTACAACTTTTGAACCTATGCATGTTATCCCACTCCTTCAACACTAATGATTGAGATAGATAGTGTATACATAATATTCTTATTAATTTTAACACTTAGTAACACTTTATATCTTGTAGGAATCTATCAAGTTTCAATCTCTCTGAGTGCATGCCATAAAGGGTGCACTAAGAAAGGGGTGGGTAGACCATTGGTACTTTAAAATATTGTTGTGTCTCTATATTATTCCTACCATTTTTTCAACCAATTGCTATCAACATGACCTTCTCCTATGTACTTCCCTAAGCCTTATATCTTATCTTGAACCTTCCTCTATTCATTTTATGCCTTCATTGGCCCTTCTTAAGCCTAAAACCCTTTTTGACAATTTATAATACATAGTCAATTAGGCTAACTCTATATTTTATTGATACTTATTTTTATCAATTAATAATACGTAGTTGAGTGGGATGACTCTATATTCTAATTGATACTTGTTTTTATCAATTAAAAATATAGAGTCAATTGGACTGACTCTATCAACTAAAATTTTAAAAAGGTTTAGTGTTAGATTTAACTACATATACACGTCTATTTCCATCATTTATAAAATAGAAGAAAAGAGGAAGAGATATATATTATGCATCTACTTATCCACCATTCTACATGAGGAATATGGCTTAGGGTTTCATACTTTCTTTTGATATATGGAACTTGTCTTATGGATAATTCTTTTGAATGTATTGATAGGTTGTGTATCCTAGATAAAATTTAGCCTTGTCATCCTTACATATGAAAACAACCTCTTGTGAAGCACTTTGGCCAAGGGAGATATTGAGGCTCAATAGGTTCACACTCAAAGGTAAGTATTCCTAACTTTGTTCTTCCTTTGCAAGAGTAGATAGATATGTGTTTGTAATTCTCTCCTATGCATTGGGATTCTATATACATGGACATGAGTATATGTCTTCAATACATGTTTACTTTTAAAGTTTATTACCCCCATTTTTTTCCACAAGCTTTGGTGAGCATTAGACTAGATCTTTTTACTTGTTATTAGTTAGTGAATATGAAAACATAGGACCTAGTTAGGGTTATTGCATAGTTTTGCTTGAATGGAGGATTTGGAACCCTCCCTAGTGAATTTATTATGGTAATAGATCCATTGTCTAGGTCTAGTGAATCTATATTTGTCATGACTCTAAATATCTAATTTATCCATAATTGAAAGTGTAATTAGGATATATCTTCTCTAAGCTAGGATTGATTTAAAGATCTACTACATTTTTCATTGCATAAATTTTGGTGAACCCAAAATGAATCTAACACTTACAAGTTTTCTTTCACACTATCATTTTTGTTATTTTATTAAATATTTACATATTTTAAGTATTGTATTAAACCTATTAGTATTGTTATAATAGTTTATGCATAAGTTTAACACATAGTTATATCAAAGTCACTTCATTCTATTTGTCTAGGTCTTCACCAAACATAGGTAATTGGATTGATCTGGTCAACATAGTATTATTCTTCAATAAGATTATACCAATTAAGTTATCCAGTTAACTCTATTTGTAGTAATCCTTTTTGGAAGTCAAGTTTTACCAACTAAGTTGACCCAGTCAGCTTAGTTTATTCTTTTTCTTTTTGGTATATAGGGTTCTAAAAATTATGTCAACCTCGACAACCTAGTTGGTATAAATTCAAAGAAAAATTTGAGCATCATAGCATAAAAAAAATTCAATCTATACCATTTTCAATCCCACTAAGGTTCCTTTCTTTCCTCTATCTATCATTTCAATATCTCTTTTAGTTTTGTTTATCATAAATTAGTAGTATTTCAAACTACAACCTTATAGCTAACTAGGTCGACCTGGTTCGCTTAGTCCTGTAGTATATCTTCAATTTTAGAGGCATAGTTGACCTATTTGACTCTATTCTTAAGGACCTTGCTTCTACAAAATAGCAATGACCCAGTCGAGTCTATTATGTACTATTTGCATATAATGTCACCTGAATTGAATCTATACTATTCTTCATCAAATAAATTAATAACTATTTGTTAGTAATTAATTCACATTTCCTTTTCATATATTTTCATGCTTAGATTAACCCACATAGTCTAAATATGTGGTTTTTCAAATTACCATTTTAGTTACACTATTTTACTCTTTTACACATACTACCAAATCACAAAACGTCCAAAACACATTTAAATACTTATCTTCCCAAGACCTACCTACTTGGTTTTCATCACCAAGGGGGAAACCAACTTGGTTTTCTATAAAATTATAAATATGTGGTTAATGGTATTTATTATAAAAGCACCTAGCACCCTTATCGTTGTGAGATTGTGAAGTGATGGAGTAAACCCTAATACCAAGCCAATATTTGTAAACATAGATTTATTTTAGTCTAAACATCCTAAAACTAACCTTAGATTAATTTTTAGTTCCTTCTTGCATCCAAATATATATCACATTAATTACAAACTTCTTTATAACTTAACAATACTTAATAATGACCACTTAGCTAGCTTTTAATTTCATATTATTGCTTTCTCTCTGATCACTATATTTTGTATTGTGAAACTTTCACTAACTAATGTTGGTGTAATATTTGTGTTTTGTGCTCTAATTATACCAACCACATTGATTTTATTTCTTGTATTTTTGATTTTATATTCTTATAAATAATCTTTCCTATTTTCATAACACTATCATCTTTGTTGACATAGTCTCTCACTAACTGATTTACCTTTTTTGCCTATAATACATAGTCAACTTGTTTAGCTTTGTATTCTTGTTATTCAATCAAAATTTTCTCTATATATTAATAATTCAACCCATTTGACTTAGTACCTTTGGGTTAACCCTATTTCATGTCTTATTTAAACATTACATATTTGATCGTGTCGACTCTATACACCTCAGCCAATACTATTCTATGTGTGGTTATCTAGTATTATCTCATAATCATTTTATCTTTTTAGCCTTTTCTTAGTCAAAATAATTTCTTGATTAAGGATCTAGATCATAACTTCAATTATTTTATTACTTCAGATGAAACTATTCAATTTCTTCCTTCATTTTTTTCTAATCCAAAACCAATCACTATATAATGTAATACAATTGAGGTTCTTCACCCTAGTACTCCTCTTACTACCAATGGTGGGAATCATTTTATTAAACCCATAAAAATATCACATAACATTATCACTTTTCAAATCAACATGGTTGAAATAAATCCAAATGATGATTTAGATGATTCCCAATTATTCAAAAACTTTGATTATAATACGATTTACACTCCTAATAATAATGATGGATTTACAAATATTCCTTATTCTTATACCACACTTAGGATAAATAACACCAATGTTGTTAATCCTCCACCCAATACCCCTCCTCCCACCAACACTAATAATCCCCCTCCTAGCAACACTAATACCGCACCTTCAAATACTAATGCACAAATTGACAAAACTCAAATTATTGCACAAACAGTTCAACAAATGAGCATCATGAAAATAAATAATCATCCCAAAATGATTAAATTGCAAAATAAAAATAAAATTAATACACATGACGAGTCAACCACCTCAAATAATCATGTTTCAAACAAATCATAATTTTGTCCCCCATCTTCTTAGAGATGCTAATGGGAATATCATCCCTCAACCTACTTTTCATAATAGCACTCTTCAACATCTTTAAAATTAACCTTTAGCTCAATTCATTCCATCTATAGATAATATAAACATTTATCCAACTATCACATATGATAAATCTAAGGACCCTACTATATTTCTTAAGTCTTATGGTAATCTTTATAAGGAATGGGTCTAAACTAACAAATTTTCTACCACCAAGATCTAATCCAAAACCTTTTTTGGTCATGAACTTGAATGGTACAAAAAAATTCATAGACATTCCATCTCACAACTAGAGGATTTATTTAATGCTCTAGTGAAGGAATTATAACATGATGACCTTCATAAAAATTATCTTGGCCATTTAGTAAATGCCAAGCAACTTCCTAATAAATTTACTCACACTTTCATAAAATGATGGAAGTCTCTAGCTCACAAAGTGGACCATAAAATGAATGATTATACTCTTTTAAAACTATTTTTTACTTCTCTTAAATCTCCCCTTCAATACAAAGTTCAAATATTTTCACCTAAAACTTTAGAAGAAGACTTAGACCAAGAAAAAAGGCAAGACTTTCTTATGACTCAATTTAAAACACCTCAAACAACTACTAAATAACCTTTCCATCATTTTCTCAAAACATTGGTTCATCCAATCCTCTCCAACCTCAAAATGAAGCATCCAATTCAAAAAAATTTAACCCAACTCACCCTCCCTTAAGCCTATAATAACTTAAGAAAAAGTTTCCACCCTTTAAACCCATGAGATTTTATCCTTCAAAACCTCATCCAAAATGGTACAATCCTAATAAGTTTTATTGGTGGAATGATACTATAGTTCATTATCATGAGTCTTGTCATGATCTTCATCAATTTATTCTTGTTTTCTTGATTTCCCACATTTCAATCTTGATACTATAACAAAACAACATTATCAAGACTATATTCAAGCTTCTCAAATTAAATCCAAAGAACCAAAATCACATCAACATCAACTACCTAATGAAAAATAAAAATTATCCCATACCTACACCTCATCCACTAATGTTGTTCAAACCATAATTGATCCTTCTTCCTACACCAATAAGGAAATTATAAATAACATGAACAAATTTAAATATATCATTGCATCTATTGAACTTAAACATTTTCAATCACATAAACCAAAGGAGTACCTAGTTCAAATGCCTACTCCAAAGCATACCACACATGGTCCACCTTTACCTCTTTTACCTTTTCATACCTCTCCTAAACATCCTATGTAAAATTCAACATCCTTAAAATCTAACAAACTAACACATTTACCTATTTCCAAATGCAACTACTAACCCAATGTAAATCATTTTAATGATTCAATGTTACCTCACTCCACCTCACATTTTGCGTCATCTTGTGATAAGTAAGATCAATGTTCATAGCTTTCTCAAAGATGAGCATGTGAAATACAAGCCTATGTATCTTAGAATATTTCTTGAATCTGAATTTGTTTATTATTATGCATTTTAAAATAAGAGTGGGCATCATAATATGCCCCAATGAGTAAGTGAATGTAGGGATGTGCATCATAATATGCCCCAAGATCTGAATGGACATGTGGATGAGATGCCCATCCACATATCCCTTCAGACCTTAGGTAATCTTGTGATACCCATACCTACATTTACTTACCCATCGAGGCATCTTGTGATACCAACTCTTATTTTAAAATTCATAATAATAAACAAATTCAGATTCAAGAAATATTTTGAGACACATGGGCTTGTATTTCACATGCTTATCTTTGATAACAACATTAGTACAGATCTTACTTGATATTTTTTGTCTCATGTTTATTTTTTTTGATTCACTTCATTTTTTTTAGTTTCATTTTACTTGCACCATTATTTCCTTTATATTCTTTTATTTTATTTCACTTTATAGTTTATGAGTTGCATTGTAATATCTTGCATAGGACCATGTCTTCCTCACAAACACATTTTAGTAGAATCACTATCATCTTTGGGTTATTTGGTTTTCTTACACATTAAATTTGGCATATATTTTCATTTTGGTTCTAATAAATCTCTTTAATTTTGTCTTTTTATGTCATTATTTGCCGTAGTATCTTTATGATTATTTTTCCCCAATTATTTAGCATTCACCTTGTTGGTTTTCACCTTGTGAGTTGTAGTGTAAGACCATGGATAGGAATAGGCTCTTCTCATAAATTACCACATTAAAACATATTTAAATCACATTTTATGATTACCACTACTTTCATTGGTGCTTGTTCTATATCTACTGTAGGTTAGTATGGCTTCTTTAATGACATGACTATCATAATATAGCCTCATCCCTTTCATAACACTATTTTACCTCCCTATGATCTGATACAAGCATATTCATAATTGTATAAATTATTACATATATGTATCTTTCATTATCCTAATATTTACCTTATTTCCTTTCATTTGAAGCTCACATCGATCAATTTTAACATTGAACACTTATTTATGGACAAGTCTAGGAGTATTTAAACACCTTGGTCTTTAGGTCCTTTTTTCTAATGACCAAGTGTAATCTCTCTTATGTTTGTCAACTATTTCACTAATTTTTGGTTCTTTGAATCCATATGGAGGAGGAAGAATATAAATATCCAAAATATTTAAAATCCAAATCATAAAAGAAATAAAAAGCAAAAACAATATTAAATGTCAGATCACACTAAAAGATGTGATCTATATTTGGCACATCTCTTATCTTAGTCAAAGCTAAAACTTCACAATTGGCCTCATGATATAGATGAGTTATATTGGGGTGTAGTAACATGGTGGACTACTGTAGGAGGTTTCATTATATATTATACTATCTAGTGACACCTACTTTATCACACAAGTACCCAATCTTTGTAGTAGACAAACGAATCTATAAGGTGTCCTAAGGAATGGGATACATGTTGTGGTAAGGTAGGTACATTTTAATTTTCATGCATATAACCTTTATGGGTTTATCTATGTACTTTACTTGTTATCCCAAGATTTGTGTTCATTAGTCAAAATTTACTAAGTCCTTGGTGTTGATAGTTCTTGCCCTTCCTCACTTGTCTAGTGTGTCTCATTCTTGATAAGGATGTTCACATCACCCATGTGACACTTCGTGTTACTTATTTACATAATATTTCCCTAATATTCCCCTTGTTGGATATTGATTTTATTTGATCACATCCTTGATCACATATACCTTATTAAGGCTCTTGGTTTATGGTTTAAGAGTTGCATTATAAGACCTTGGATAGGACCAAGCCTTCCTCACAAACACCTTTACACCATTTTTTTACCACACCATCTAATTATCATACTGCTAATTTCATTAGGTGGGTGTGATTTCTTATATTGTATCTTAGAACAAGCATTAAGTTTGAATTTTCATTCTTTAGAGCTTTTGATTTTCATTTATCTATAACATTCTTGTTTGATTTTTATGGACTTCACTTATACTACATATGATATTTTACATTATTAAATATTTATATTTATGTATGAATTCTTCATGTTTATCTTACATCTTGACTTACATTTCATTTTCATTTATTTATGTTTTCTTCACCTTCATTTGACATACTTGTATTACATCTTGATTAAATTTCATTTTTATTCATTTGTGATTTATTTAGGTTTGATTTGACATGATTATCTTACACAGCATTACTTTTCCCTTGCTTACATATATTTTTTAGAGTTTTCTTGCATTGATATTTCATTTTCCATTCATGTTTTACATACTTCCCAACATGATTTAGTATGTCCTACATTCCTTTTCACCATTTATGTTTTACATGCTTCTTAATGTGATTTAGTATGTTATACATTCCTTTTTTCCAATTATGTTTTACATGTTTTCCAATGTGATTTAGTGTGTTCTATAATCATTTGTCCTTTATTTTTCGTCAATAGTGTAGTTTTGCTTGATTGGAGGCTTTAAAACCCTCCCTAGTGAATTTATTCTGGTAAGGGATCCCTTGTCTAAGTTTAGTGAATCCATCTTAGTAATGACCATAAATATATAATGTATCCATAATCGAAAGTGTTAGTAGGATTTATATTCTTTGATATATGATTGATTTATAGATCTGTTACATTTCCCATTGTATACATTATGGTGAACCTGATGTAAACTTAACCCTTGCAAAATTTCTTTATTGCTACAATTTTTATCATTTTATTATATTTTTCCATATTTTTAGTACTTTGTCAAATATGTTGGTATAGTTATAATAGTGTATGTGTAGGTTTAACACATAGTCATATCAAATCAACTCCATTATGTTTATGTAGGTCTTCACCAAACATAGGTAACTAGATCGATCTGGTCGACACAATATTCTTATTTACTCAAATTCTACAAATTAAGTCAATGCAATCAACTCTATTTGTAATGATTCTTTTTGGTAGTTAGGTTCAAAAATCTAATTCAACCCAACAAACTTAGTTTGATCTAGGTGACCTAGTTGGTGTAAATTCAAAGCAACATTTGAGCATCATAGCATAATTTTTTTACAATCTTAACCATCTTCAAGCCCACCGAGGTTCCTATCTTTCCTCTATCATTTTAGTATTTATTTTTGTTTTGTTTTTTACAAGGTAGTAGTCTTTAAAATGGGAACCCTATAGCCATCTATGTTGAACTTATCAACTTAATTTTGTAGTCTATCTTCTATCTAAGAGGCATAGTTAACCTATTCAACTATGTTCTTAAAAAACTTACTTATATAGAATAAAAGTGATCCAATCAAATATATTATGTACTATTTACATATAATGTCACTTGAACTAACTATGTATTATTCTTCATTAAGGAATTAACAACTATTTATTAGTAATTAATTCATATTTACTTTTCAACTATTTGCATGCTTAGAATAACTCACATAGTCTAAATATGTGGTTTTTTAAATTATCATTTTAGTTACACTATTTAACTCTTTTTCCAGAACTACCAAATCACATAACATTTAAAATACATTTAAACACATGTCTTACGAAGGCCTACCTGCTTAGATTTCATCACCAAGGGAGAAGCTGACTTGGTTTTTTGGCCAAGTATAAATACGTGGTTGATGGTATCTATTGGCAAAGCACCTGATACCATTATCATTTCAATATTGTGAAGTGAGGGGGTAATCCCTAATACCAAGCTAATACCATTGCCAACATAGATTCCTTTCAAACCAAACATCATAAAACTAAACTTAGATTGTTTTTTATTCCTTCTTACATCAAACTCTCTATCACATTAATTACAAACTTTATTATAAATTAAAAATACTTAGGAATGACCACTTATATATCTTTTAATTTTAAGTTGTTGCTTTCTCTTTGATCATTATATTTTGTATTTCAAAACTTTCACTAACTAGCCTTGGTGCAAGATTTATGTTTTATGCTCCAATCAGAATAACCACATTGATCTAATTACTTATATGTTTTCTTTAATATTATTAAAAATAATATTTCCTATTTTTAGAATGCTATCATCTATATTGACATAGTCTCTCACTAACTTATTCATCTTTTCTACCTATAGTACACAATCGACCTATTTGACTTTATATTCTTTTTATTTAATCAAAATTTTATCTCTATAGTAATAAGTTGACCCAATCAACTTAGTACATCTGGGTCAACCCTATTTTGTGGTTCACCAATTTTATCTTCATTTTGTGTCCTCCTATCTAAATGGTACATAGTTAACACTATCAACTCCATAGACCTTGGTCATTATTGTTCTCTATGTGGTTATCTAGTCTTATTTCATAATTATATCATCTTTTCATCCTCTGCTTAATCAAGAACATTGAATAATTAAATATTTAGATCAAAACCTCACTTATTTTATTACTTTGTATTAAAATATTAAATTTTTTCCCTCATCTTTTCCTAATCCAAAACTAATCTATACATAATGTAATATAGTTAAATTCCTTCATCTTAGTCCTCCTCTTACTATTAATGGTGGTAATCCTTTTGTTACACCCATAATAAGAGCACATAAAATTATCACTTCCTAAAGTAACATGGTTGAAATCAATCTAACTGATGATCTGGATGATTCCTAATTATTCAAAAACTTTGATGATAATACCATTTACACTCTTAACAAGAACAATGTCTTTAACAAGCTTCTTTCTTCTTCTACCACACTTAGGACAGCTAACACCAATTTTTTGAATTCTCCACCCAATACCCCTCTTCCCACTAAAACTAATAATTCCCCTCCTAAAAAAACTAATACCCCACCTTTAAATACTAATGCACAAATCAATACAACTCAAATTATTTCACAAATAGTTCAACAAAAGAACATTGTGCAAATAACTAATCATTCCCAAATGATGCAAATGCAACAAAATTTATTACACATGAATTGTAAACCACCTCAAGTCATAATTTCTCAACCAAATAATAATTTTCCCCCTCTTCTTAGAGATTCCGATGGAAATGTCATCCCTCAACCTACTTTGCATAATAAAACTCTTCAACATCTTAAAAATAAACCTTTATCTCCATTTATTATATCCATAGATTTTGGAAAAATTTCTCCAACTATCACATATGATGGGAATAAGGACCCTACTATATTTATTAAGTCTATTGGTAATCTGTAGAAGGAATAGGTCTAATCTAACAAATTTACTACCACCAAGGTCTTAGCTAATATCTTTGTTGGTAATGCACTTGAATGGTATAACCAAATTCCTAAACATTCCATCTCACAACTAGAGCATCTAGTAAATTCTCTAGTGAAAGAATTCCAACATGATGACCTTCCTAAAAATTACCTTATCCTATTCATCAATGCAAAGTAACTTCTTAATGAATCTACTCAGACTTTCATCAAATGATAGAAGTCTCTAGCTCACAAATTGGACCATAACATGAATTATGATACTCTTTTAATACTATTTTTTACTTCTTTTAAATATCCCCTTTAATACAAAGTTCAAATCTTTTTCCCTAAAGCTTTAGAATAAGCCTTAAACCAAGTAAAAAGGCAACTCTTTCTTATGACTCAATTTGAAACACCTAAAACAACTACTAAAGAACCTTTCCAATAATTTTCTCTTAACATTGATTCATCTAATCCTCCCAAACCTTAAAATAAATCATACAATTCAACCAATTTAACCCAATTCACCCTTCCTTGAGTCTAGAATAACTTAAAAATAAATATCCACCCTCTAAACCCATGAGCTTTGATCCTTCCAAACCTCATCCAAAAGGGTACAATACTAATAAGTTTTATTGGTTTCATCTATTATAGGTAATTCTCATGAGTCTTCTCATAATATTCATCAATTTATTCTTGTTTCCTTTCTTGGTCCACATTTCAATCTTAATACTCTAACAAAGCAACATTATCAAGAATATTTCAAGCTTATCAAATTCAATCTAAAGAACCAAAATCACATCAACATAAAATACCTAATAAAAAATAAAAATTATCCCATACCTATACCTCATCCATTACTGTTGTTCAAACCATAGTTGATCCTTCTTAATACACCAATAAGGAAATGATAGATAAAATGAACAACTTTAAACATATCATTTCATCCATTGAACCTCAACCTCTTCAATCACATGAACCAAAGGAGTACCTATTTTAAATTCATACTCCAAAGCATATCATACATGGTCATCCTTTACCTCATTTACCTCTTAATACATGTCTTAAACATCCTATGTAAGATTCAACATCCTTAAAATCTAACAAATGAAAATATTTACTTATATCCAAATGCACCTAACAACCCAATGCAAATAATTTTAATGATTCAATGTTACCTTACTCCACCTCACCTATTAGGGTATCTTGTGATGCCCATCTCCTTATCCATTCAAATCTTGGGGCATATTATGATTCCCATCCCTATATTCACTTACCCATTAGGACATCTTATGATTCCCACTCTTATTTTATAATGTATAATAACATATAAAATTGAACTTCAAGAAATATTTTGAGACACATAGGCTTGTATTTCATATGCTCATCTTTAATAAATATGTTATAATAGATATTACTTATTTTTTGTCTAATATTTATTTGTTTTTATAATTTTTACTTCTTTTAGTTTCATTTTACTTGCATCATTATTTCCTTTAGATTCTTTTATTTTATTTCACATTATACTTTGTGATTTACATTATAACACCTTGGATAGGACTAGGTCTTCCTCACAAACACACTTTACTAGTATAATTGTTGCTTTTGGGTTCTTTAGTTTCCTTACACATTACATTTAGCATTTGTGTTCATTTTGGTTCTTATATATCTCTTTATTTTTGTATTTTTATGTCATTCTTTACCTTAATAGCTTAATGATTATTTTCCCCCATTATTTAGTATTAACCTCATTTGTGTTCACCTTGTGAGTTATAGTGTAATACCATGGATAGTACTAGACTATCATCATAAATTACATGTTAAGAATGAAATATACTAAGAGGGGGGATGAATCAGTATATTATATATCTTATAAAACTTTCCCTTTATCAAATTGCACTTAATCAAACATTCAAGATATGCAATAAAACTCAAACAATAAACATCACACAAGAAAGAGAGAGACACTAGATATAATGTGGAAACCCAATGTGGGAAAAACCACAGAGAATCAATCTAAAATATATTCATGAGAACAAACCCATAAGAGCACCATACCCCTTTGCCAAGTACAAACCTTAGCTACAATTCATGAGCACCAACCCATAGGAGCTTCAAACCCCTTTGTCGAGCACCAACCCAGCACCTATTTGTGAGCACCGACCCACAGGAGCACCAACCCCTTTGTGTATACCACACACCTATCTCTCAATGTTGCTATCTCAACAAATGATAGATCAATACCACATCTCCTTACTCTCTCTCACCTTTGCTCTTCTAAGTTAGATATAACAAATACAAATCATATTCATCTCTCACAATTGCTCTTCTAAGCTAGATATTGCAATATCAAATCAACCTCTATCTCTCATATTACAAATGGCTTCTCAAGCCTTTATTTATAGCTTTCCAAATGACCTTTGGCCTTCCCCCTTTGTGACCCTTCAATCTTCATGGAAAATGGCACTAATCTTGGATGACCCTTCATATCCAAGCATTTGAAAAGTCATGTGGTGACCCGTCATGACCAAAAACGTCCTTCCCACTTTTGTCCTTATCTTTGGTGACTCTTCCTATTCCTCAAAGTGTCCCTTCATGAGAAATTGTGCCTTTACTCTTTTGTCTTCACTTGGTGAATCTTGGTATTTCCCAAGATGACTCTTCATGGGAAAATGCATCCCATCCTTATTTTGTCTTTATCCCATGGCTCTTCAACTTCTCCATGGGCCCTTCTTTTGTCTCATATGCAACCAAAACTATATTTGTTAATATTAAATAAATATTAACTCACATTAGCCAAGATAAACAATATTAAATGCAATGGGGCCTTTATCACCAATAATGCTAGACCTTTGACATCAATGACAATATTTCCAACAATCTCCCCATTTCTCATTGATGGCAACCTCAATCCTGCAACTGCCACATCCTGTCACCTGCACATACCGTCATCTAAAAACATACAATAACTCCCCCTTATTGTAGCAACCTATACCTATTCCCTGTACTTATTTTTTGCCCCTGTACCTGCACCTATTATTCTCCCCCTTTGACACCAATGGAAAAGGGCCTATTTGGAGCTAACACTTAGCTCCCCCTCACTTGATTTTGAACATCAATGGTAGGAAGTAATAGAAATTACTCCCAACTCCTCTCACTGATCTTTGAGAAGATATCTAATTTTACCTATCCTTTGAGAATCTGCAATCAACTCATTTGAATATTTATTTCTGTATGAGACTTTAAGGTGTATCCTTGATCACATATTTTCCTTACACTCAATAGATTATGCTTATAAAACATTCTCAGCCTTGGTTTTACCATTATCCAAAAATAAAGTACCTTTTCTGGCTATCTTGGTAGTGGTTTTATCTCTGAATCTCACTATACCACCATTGATCTTCTTTACTCTTATCTCTTTTCATATCCCTTGAACATCTAATATCAACGAACCATGGCTGATCTTTATCTCTTACATGCAAAGTTGTTTGCACCAACATAGAATCTTCAGGTTGTATCTTCTACCATGAACATGACTAAACCTTCTTCTTGATGAATGGAGCTTTGAAACTTTGATCCTTCTTGATTGAATCTGCATGATTTTCCTTTTCCTTCTTTCTAAAACTATTATCTCTTTTATAGAATTATAATTTCTTATGACCATAATCATTTGAAACACTTTAAAACATTGCATATGTAAGAATCATTCTAATAACCTCAAACCATAATACTGATGCAAAATTTTCTTCAAAAATATATTCCCTCAAAAGATATACAAATTAATCTGTCAACTCACCTTCTTGTCATGCAAAATATCCAAGACCCAATAGCACCCACCATGCTTCAATTTTCTTAAAAGTGTCTCCTTGAAGCCTAGAAGAGACACTCCCACACAGAAGGGTTCTAGAAATAAATCTCAGGAGATTCCCATGTCTCCTATGTTTCTTCCTTGATCTTCTTGTGTTTTTCTTTTAGAATCCGTTTAAGCATGTCTAACCTTTTTTCCCTACTAACATTATCATTTATGATGTTTTTCATCTTCTCAAATTTTTCAAATTTTTTATCTTGACAAAGCTCATGCTCAAATGTAACAAGAGATTCTTTACAATCCTTATCTGATTCTTTATCTACTATAACAAGTAATTCATTTTCATTCTTGAACTCAACCTAATCAACTTTTACTATTTTAGGTCTCCAAACCTTAATTTTACCCTTCTCATATCTTGTAGGGGCTTTGTAACCTTTGACATACTTTGAGTATCTCTTTACTTTATTTTGGCATAATCTAGCAATATGGCCAACCTCATGACAACAAAAGAAAACAATATTTCTCATACCTTTTTCTTGAATGTGATTGAGATCTCCCTTTGACTCATTGCTTCTCCTCATACAATCTCTTGCCCTATGACCAACATGATGACAAACAAAACAATGGCCTTGAAAAGAATTTGAAAACTTAAAAGCATTGGGCTGCCTGATTGACTTCTTTGATTTGCCTTCAAAACCTGCATCCTTCTTTTCTTGGACTGATATTTCATGATCTTTCTCAACCTTGATTAAAAGCTTCTCATGATTATCCTTTAAAGAATATAACTCAACCTTCAAGTGATTACACTCTTCTTATTTTGATGTTAAAATTGAAGTTGCAACCTCTAACTGATTCTTAAGATCCTGAATAAATATCTTATTTTATTTTACTTCTATAGCCAACTTAGAATCCAAGATACACACCTTTTCTTTAAGAGCCTCAACCACAAATTTCAATTCTTGATTCTCATTCTTTAGTTGCTTGGCCATCTGTGCTTTTCCTTTGATCTACCTTCAAGCTATTAAACCCTTTCTGAAGGAACCTGCTCTGATACCAATTCTTAAGCATGGAATATACTGAGAGGGGGGGTGAATCAATATATTATATATCTTATAAAACTTTCCCTTTATCAAATTCCACTTAATAAAACATTCAAGATATGCAATAAAACTCAAACAATAAACATCACACAAGAGAGAGAGAGACACCAGATATAATGTGGAAACCCAATGTGGGAAAAACCATAGAGAATCAATCTCAAATATATTCATGAGAACAAACCCACAGGAGCACCATAACCCTTTGCCAAGTACAAACCTTAGCTACAATTCATGAGCACCAACCCAACACCTATTCATGAGCACCAACCCATAGGAGCACCAACCCCTTTATGTATACCACACACCTATCTCTCAATGTTACTATCTCAACAATGATAGATCAATACAACATCTCCTTCCTCTCTCTCACCTTTGCTCTTCTAAGCTAGATATAACAAATAAAAATCATATTCATCTCTTACAATTTCTCTTCTAAGCTAGATATTACAATATCAAATCATCCTCTATCTCTCATATTACAAATGGCTTCTCAAGCCTTTATTTATATCTTTCAAAATGACCTTTGGCCTTCCCCCTTTGTGACCCTTCAATCCTCATGGAAAATGGCACCAATCTTGGATGACCCTTCATATCCAAGCATTTGAAAAGTCATGTGGTGACCCTTCATGACCAAAAACGTCCTTCCCACTTTTGTCCTTATCTTTGGTGACTCTTCGTATTCCTCAAAGTGCCCCTTCATGAGAAATTGTGCCTTTACTCTTTTGTCTTCACTTGGTGACTCTTGGTATTCCCCAAGATGACTCTTCATGGGAAAATGCATCCCATCCTTCTTTTGTCTTTATCCCGTGGCTCTTTAACTTCTCCATGGGACCTTCTTTTGTCTCATGTGCAACCAAAAATATATTCATTAATATTAAATAAATATTAACTCACATTAGCCAAGATAAACAATATTAAATGCAATGGGGCCTTTATCACCAATAATGCTAGACCTTTGACATCAATGACAATATTTCCAACATTACAACATTAAAACATCTTTAAATCATTTTTTGGGATGACTAATACTTTCATTAGTGCTTATAATGGATCTATATTAGGTTAGTATGGCTTCTCTAGTGATATGACTATCATAGGATAACCTCATCATCCCTTTTATAACAATATTTTTACCTCCTTGTGATCATCTATGAGAATATTCATCATTATATCACTTATTACATAGATGGATCTCTCATGATCCCCATATTTCCCTTATTTCCTTTCATTTGAGGCTCACATCAGTCAATTTTAAGATTGCACACTTACTTTTGGGAAAGTCTAGGAGTCTTTAGACACCTTGCTATTTAGGTCCTTTTCTCTAGTGACCAAGTGTAATCTCACTTATGTTTGTCACCTATTTCACTCATGTTTGGTTCTCTAAATCCATATGGAGGAGGAGGAATATAAAAATCTAAAAGTTTTAAAATCCAAATCATAAAATAAAAAAAGGTAAAAACAATATTAAAAGTTAGATCACACCAAAATATGTGATCAATATTTAACACAACTCCTATCTTAGTTGAATCTCAAACTCCAAAATTATCCTTATGATAGATCTAAGTTTCATTGGGGTATGATAGGTCATTATACTAGGGTAGGAGGTTTCATTATATCATATACTATCTAGTGCCACCTAATTTATCACACATATACCTAATCTTCATAGTAGACTAATAACTCTATAAGGGATCTTGAGGAATGAGAAAAATGTTATGAGAAGGTAGGTCCATTTTAATTTTCATGCATATAGCCTTCATGGGTTGATCTATGTATTTCACTTTTTATCCCAAGCTTTGAATTCATTAGTCAAAATGTCCCACGTCCTTGGAATTGATACTTCTTAGCCTTTCTCACTTTCCTAGTGCATCTAATTCTTGATAAGGATGTTTACATCACTTATGTGGTACCTCATGTTCCTTATTTACATCATATTGACCTGATATTCCCTTGTTGAATTTGCATTTTAGCTAATCATATCCTTGATCACATATACCTTATTACACCTCTTGGTTTATAGTTTGTGAGTTGCATTGTAAGACCTTATATAGGATCAAGACTTCCTCACAAACACCCTTACACCATTTATTTACCATACCATCTCATTATCATATTATTCATGTCATTAGATGGTTGTGTTTTTTTACATTATATCTTAGAACAATCACTAAGTTTAAGTTTTCATCTTTTAGATATTTTTATTTTCATTTATCCATCATATTCTTATTTGATTTTTGTGGACTTCACTTATCTTACATATGACATTTTACATTCTTACATGTTTATATATATATATATATATATATATATATATATATATATATATATATATATATATATATATATATATATATATATATATATATATATATATATGTATGTATGACTTCTTCATGCTTGTCTTACATATTGACTTACATTTCATTTTCATTTATTTATGCTTTCTTCACCTTAATTTGACATACTTGCATTACATCTTGATTTAAATTTCATTTTTAGTCATTTGTGATTTATTTATGTTTTATTTGACATGTTTATCTTACATGGGGTTATTTTTCACTTGCTTACATATATTTGTTAGAGCTTTATTGCATTGATATTTCATTTTTCATTCACGTTTTAAATACTTCCCAATGTAATTTAGTATGTCCTACATTCCTTTTTCCCATTTATGTTTTAATGTTTTCTAACGTGATTTAATATGTTGTACATTCCTTTTTGCCATTTATTTTTTACATGTTTTATAATGTGATTTAGTGTGTTCTACAATGTCATCATTTTTTCATTTACATACTTGATATTTTGGTCTTAACCTTGCCTTAGCAATCATAATTTTCTAATTTTTCTAAGTAATTCATTACTGCCTTAACCATCCTACATATACACATATTGATTTTATTGTTAGTCTTATATCCCTAAGGTTTCTCAAATGTAGGTATTGTACCCTCCATAATCAAGACTAAGATGTTTGCATATAATCATTTTGTATAAAGGTAAGGTAGGGTATGTATATGGTATTTTTAATTACTCTCATTTAATTTTAACATTACTTTCTAAATGTCATTTTTAGTTATCTTAATTTCATGTGTTTTTATGTTATTTATCAAAGCACCACCCCTTTTTAAACTCACATGACATGTGATAATCTTTGAATGGAGAATATGTATACACATAATAATTTTATTAACTTTAATACTTACTAACACTTTATATCTTGCAATAACCTATCGAGTTTCAATCTCTCTGAGTGCATGCCTTAAAGGGTGCACTAGGAAAGGGGTGGAGAGACCATTGGTGATTCACAATATTGTTATGGATTTGTATTATTCCTACCATTTTTATAACCACTTGATATCAACAAAACCTTATCCTATGTACTTCTATAAGCCTTATCTCCTCTTTTTCACCCTCCTCTAGTCATTTTATGCCTTCATTATCCCTTCCTAAACCTAAAACCCTTTTTTATAGTTTAAAATATAGATTTGATTGGGTCAAATATATATTGTAATTGACACTTTTTTTTACCAATTAATAATATAGAGTTGGTTGGGCTTACTTTGTATTCTAATTGATACTTCTTTTTATCAATTAACATTACATAGTCGATTGGGCTAACTCTATTGTCTAAACTTTTGGAATTTTTTTTGGGTTAGACTTAAATATATATACACATTCATTTCCATAATTTATAAGAAATAAGAGAATAAGAATAGATATATATTTCACATCTACTTATCCACCATTCTACTTGAGGAACATAGCTTAGGGTTTCATACTTTCTTTGGAGATATGTATATTATCTTATGGAAAAGTATTTTGGATGCATTAATAGGATGTGTAGCCTAGAGATGATTTATCCTTATAGTATTTGCATACCAAAACAACCTCTTATAAAGCACTTTGGTCAAGGGAGATATTGAGGCTCAATGGGTTTATCTTCAAAGTTAAGTATTTCTAACTTTGTTCCTCCTTTGTAAGAGTAGATAGATATGTAATTATACTTCTCTCCCATTAATTAGGATTTTATATAAATTGATGTGAGTATATATATATTATATG
Source organism: Torreya grandis (assembly GCA_037957365.1). Classification (NCBI taxonomy): domain Eukaryota; kingdom Viridiplantae; phylum Streptophyta; class Pinopsida; order Cupressales; family Taxaceae; genus Torreya; species Torreya grandis. The sequence goes on along the minus strand of JARHVA010010408.1, from coordinate 13,300 downwards.
CATGTTTAATTTTAATGTTTATTACCCATACTTTGTGCCATAATCTTTGGTCAACACTAGACTATATTTTTCTTTACTTATTATTAGTTTAGTGAATATGAAAACATAAGACCTAGTTAGGGTTATTATGTAGTTTTGCTTGATTAAAGGATTTAGAACCCTCCCTAGTGAATTTATTGTGTTAAGAAATCCATTGGATAGGTCTATTAGATCTATATCTCTCATGATCCCTAATATATAATGTATCCACAATTGGTAGTATAAGTAGGATTTATATCTTCTGAGCTAGGATTGATTTATAGATATTCTGCATTTCCCATTGCATATAGATAGTAGCATTAAAATTAATATCCTACCCTAATGCAAGTGTCTAGTGCCTTAAATTTAACCACTTTATAGATGAAACATATCCTAATGGTTGGAATCAATGATTTAATGTGAGTTAATACTCCAAAGGTATTGATATAAATACAAGATCAACCCTCATTTATTCCTCACCTAGAAAAAGACCAAAGAGACCAAGGCACTTATTAGAAAGCACTCTATCACGAAATAAATTGATAAAATATTTACTATTTACACATTATTCATAATTTTAACACATTTTTAGGTTTGAAGTACTAAAAGAGTAGTCATAAGGTCATATTTTCAAAGTTACAAGCTATATCACTATTGTATTTTACAAATCACATGATTCACACACAATCCAAAATATAGGGGAGAGCTAAATGAGTCTAAGTCCCTCTTCTAGAGTATTGGATATGTAAGAAATTAAATTTAAAAATAGGGTCACTATGGGTTAGCTTGACACTATGTGCCCACTAACCCATTTTTTCCCAAGGTCACATTTAAGATGGAAGGCTAGGGTTTTTCAATTTCACCAAGAGTGAAAGTTTATGACCTAGATATAAATGTACCAAAGTGAAGGTGAAATTAAGCACATAATCATATAGGTGGTCATATCCTATTTTAATTCATTTTCAATACATGATGTTATCCTTAAATCCAAATAGTAACATTGATGAAATTGTCCCAGGATGATGCAAGTGTCCAAACATCTAGAGGCACCAGATCCAAAATATGAGAACTATTATAGAAATATCTTCCTACCTCTTTTTTCCTATATTGGATCAAAATCTAAATTAACATAAAAAATAGCTAAGTACTCTATTTTATGTCATTTTTATATCTAACATATTGTACTTTCTATTTATATATCATCTTAGTTTAGTAAATTCATCATATGGTACATCTAAGTTTAGCACATTAATTGACATGATGTAGATTTGATATGTACCTTTGTGCCTGATCATTTTTATATGTTAATCATATCTTCCTATATAAAGATTCCATAATACAAATATGGGTTAAACATTTGATGAACCTGATCCATCTAGATGCAAAAAAAATTAATTCCTAGGGTTTTAAGCTAGCTAGGTTTTAGATTATTATAATTTTTAATTTTCTATTAGAACTATTTTGCATGCAACCTAGACATAGCCCTAGATTTTAGGGTATGTATATTAAACATATTAATTTTTCCCTCAACCCATCCAAGATGTCTCAAACCAATGAGGGATCTCATAGATTGGATCATGATGATACCCATCTTGATAATGGAAAATATTGATAAGGTTATTATAGAAGAATATTTTTATAATGAAAATCTAGAAATAAATGAAAATGACCAAGTACATATAGTTACAATGTTTTTTTATCACACTCATCAAAAATCTAAAGATATTGATAAAATATTAAAAACTATACTCGAAGATAAAAATATAGAAAAAATAGTGGATACATCCATCCCCTTGAACACATTACAACTTAATACATCTAATGGCAGCATGAATTACATGTTTCAACATTTTTTCCTTGAAACTACAATTGATACATATATTATGAACTTACCCATTGTTTCAACACAAATATTAGTTTCAATGCCTATTACAACTCAAAACATGTTTCTATACCCTATGGTGACTACTCAAATTACTAATCAAAATGCCATTAGGCCTACAATTCAATCACTCCTTTAAGTCATCAAGACCTTATAGGATAATATTATAAACATTAAATAAAAGGATTCAAAGTCTTCATTGTTATATATTTTCAATATGTGTTACATACTCCTCTTATACTTGAGATCTCTTTGAACCCTTTACCAATTGGATTTGTTGCACCTAAGTTCACATTTTATGATGGAAAAGGTGATCCTAAACAAGATCTTTAAACCTTATATGTAGTATTTCTTGATTATTCCTCCAATGATAAAATTTTGAACAAATTATTTGCAAGGCACCTCAAAGACTATGTTTTAAAGTGGTTTTATGACTTACCTCTCCAATCTGTGAAAAAATTCAAACCTCTTCTAGATTAGTTTTTGGTATACTTTTCTATTAACATTACCATAAAGATTTCCTATGCTCAAATTATAAATATAAAACAAGGAAATAATGAACCAATAAATTAATATATATTGAGGTATAATATAATGTTAGCTAAAATGACCAATGCTATGGCATAAAAAGAGTTGAAATACATATTCAAGCAAAGTTTGATTTCTCCTTTACATGAGTCTATTATTTTCAATAAGTTTCAATATTTGATGACTTATACCATGCTATATGAGACCATTAAATGAATCTTGTGTCATTTAATAAGCTCAAGTATATAGCGAACATGCCATCTACATCGACATCTAATACAAATTTTATAATCAAACCAAGTTTTGAGATAAAACTATCTGAGGCTAAAAAGGAAACAACTACCACATTTAACATAATTTCACAATAACCTAATCAACTTATCCTATTTAATGTACCAAGTAAATAGTTTACACATTTACTTGAACCACCTGATTTATTAGTCAAGTGGTTACTAGATTTTCATCTTATTTCTCTCCCTCCTCCTATAGAGGTTGATGTAAATATACATCTACCCACAAGATACAATGAAAATGTTTACTATGACTATCACCAAGGCCCTAGGAATTCTTCAAAAAAAAATTCACCTTAAATCATAAGATAAAAGACCTCATTGATGACCAATAAATTAGATTTGATGATCCTTCAAAGGAATCAGGTTAACAACCTGGTGATCACCATATACAAGAAATATTTAGCAATCCATTGTAAGACCATTATAAGAAGGAACCAAAAGTCTAAATGTCATATAATACACATTTTATTCCATCATATTATGGACACACACTAGATGGGTTTATTGGTACTTATACATGACATATACCCCATATGGTTCACAAACCTATCATTTCTTTTGATGATAGTGAAATTAAGGATGATGATTTCTATCTTCATTCTCTATTAATTATATCATACCTTGATAATCAACCCATAAATATTTTTATGACTAATAATGGTTTAATAAGTAAACATACATTATTTAAACATTTGGTTTATACTCATCATGATTTACACCCTTCTACTAGATCAATCAAAACATTCAATGGGACCTACTAAAAGGTTCTTAGAAAGATTTATTTACCTTTATAGGTTGGTCCCACATAAATGGTTACTAATTTCTCAGTTATACCTTATACAAATGTTTCTGACATGTTGTTGGGATGACCTTAGATACATACACTTTGAGAAGTACCTTCTATAATTCATGAGTGTATTAAATACATTCATGCCAATTGAGTAATTTATAATTTCTGCTATTTCATATGAGAATCCTCTTGAATAAGATAAATTCATACCCAAATAATTAATTATCAAGCCTATTAAGGATAATTCACTTTAAAATGGTAAGTAACAAGTAATACCCTTTACTACATAGCCAGTACTTAAGAGATCTTTACATTAGAGATAAATGATGGGTTCCATAGAATCCTCATCTTCTATGCACCATATTCAGATATTTAAAGCACCTAAACATGTTCCTACTATTTATATTCCAAATAAACCATAGAGTACATAAAGTTAGGTTCTAATGAATCCTATTCCTTATATTATTACTTCATAAGATTAGATTCTTATTATGCATATGCTGAGTATCATAGATAATACAATGATATATATTTCACCTATACATGATCCTTGGAAGTACCACTAGTTTTTTATACTAGGTTCCAAGTGGGGAGATACCTACAATCATAATTTGGATGAGATCATAAGATGATCTTATCTCTTCCAAAAAATACCCAAAAAATAAAAAAAACATAAAAAAACATAAACATTTTTAGCACCTGCATGTTCTTATTGACCATTTTTACCACAACTTAAAATGAATCAACCCCCCTAGTAAAAATATTAAATAGGGGGATGAATATAATGTTATAGGGTGTGTTGTAGTTCATATGATGTCATTTTATATTGAATTCTAGTTTTGGTCACTATCTAGTTTAGTCCTTGTACCATTTTATATCTTAGGGGTCATTTTGGAACTCATATATGAAAGTGGTAGGTCTTCATGGTGTTCATCTAGACATTTGGGTCTAGTAGTAGAAATTTTGTGTAGGTAGTTTTCTAATGTCATCATTACCACATGTGGATGAGTCAGGGAGAATTGGTTATATGGCTATGATCAAATTAGTCCTAGGTTGATACATGCCAAATTTTAAGCCATGTGTCTAATCATAACAAAAGATATGAGGGTTCAAAGTTGGCCTCTCAGATATTTCTCTATAAGTTTCCATACTTAGCCAATTTACAATGGAGCTCAAACAAAGACAAGTGGGTAGTTTAATGATGTTATATCTTACACGTGTGGTAGTTTTAAGATAAAATGATCATATGGGTATATTTAATTTGGTCCCAAAAATATATGTATTAAGTTTCAAGTCATGCAACAAAGTGAGACAAAAGTTATACATAATCAAAGTTGGCTCCTCAGATAAAATTTGCTAAATTTACATACTTATCCATTTTGAACCAGACCATCATCAAAGTGTCATGCATAATTTCATAGGTGAGATCACTTGATTTTTTTTAAATGCACTTATAAAGTTCTTGGAGCTAGTAGATCAAGTGGGCACAATGTTTTTGGTCTTAAGAACATCTCCAGTAAATTTAGCCCCTCCATGATTTCTACGCTTCAAGATATAAATCCTTAAAGTTGGTCAAATAATGTGATACATTCATGTAGATGTTGAATTTAAACCACTATATAAATCTATGTGATCCTAAATTTCATGGTTTTTAGAACATCAAATACATCTATGAGGATCTCAAATGACAATTACATAGACATCAAGTTTTAGATAAAGCAAAGGAAATACATTGGATCCTAAATTTGATAGTGTATAGGATGTCAATGATGGTCATAAAAATGTCAAATGATTAGAGAAAGGATGTAGATTTTAATATCGTGAAGTAGTCATTGGATTTCAAATAGTGGCTCCTAGTTGATCTAATAGTCCATGTTGCATCATACATCTTGATCCAACAGTGTGAGATGGGTCAAAAGGATAAGGAGATTAAGGGGTTGACACATGGAATAAGCACATGAGGCTTCAAAATAATAATGAATCTAAAGAATCAATGCATGTTTGACATGTGGTATAATCTAGAATAAAGTTGATAAGTCAAAATCAAAATCAGTAGTTAATGCTTGATCATATAGATCAAAATAGATAACATGAGTGAGAGTTAAAGTTTAAGGATCTCCAATCAAATGGAATGTTTCTAACTATCATGATCTTGAGACTTTGGGTCAGTGATTGATAACCAACATTGAAAGTTGAAGAAAAAAGGTCTCAAAATAAATTGATAGAATAGGTTCAACTGGTCTAGATGGACATAATGAGACTGTGTGTCGAAGCAACAATAGAGAAATCTTAAAATTAGAATGAACACTGTGGAAAAGGAATGCCACATAGACAATCATCTATGATCAAATGAATCTATAATATATCAGGCATTTTAGATTCATATGCCACCATGGAATCTCAATATAAGACTAGAATTAATACTGACCACTAGACATAAAAATGAAGTCCAAGAAAGCAACGAGTAGTTTCAGATGACAAATGAAATTATCTAGAAGATAGTTAGCGACCAATAAAATGTCTGTGACTATCAAAACATATGTGTCAACCTTCCTGATCAATTTCAAATACTCAAAAAATGGTCCATGATGGAAATAGTTACACAAGGCTAGCTGAAGAGGCATTGAACCATTTTGGGAGAAATTTGTCATGGTTCACTTTCCTTATGTTGTTTCACACATCTCACCTCTATATTGAAATACTTATGTTAAACCTTTTAGATCTTTGAGGCTGATTTTTATTCTTCACTTCATTATGCTTATAATATGATGGTCACATGGAGATAATCTCAGTGCATCACCTCCCATAGACTAGGTTCCATTTATGAAATTTTAACTCTTTTCTCCATAAGCAAGAAGTGGTTTAAGTGATAAGCATTACATGATACATTCAAGAAGCTATACCTTTAAATCTAGAGTCTCATTTCCACAATAGGTACACCACATACCTATAAATGTTCCCATGTTGCCCAAATTTGTAATAGGCTTAAACACACTCTTTTAGGGTGTAAGATTTAGTGACAATAATTTTGGCACACCTAGTCGGACTTATGTCCAAGACAACTAGTCAAGGTTAATGTTGGTCTTAATCAACATTATCTGTAAGTTGATGTGCTACTTAACATTTGTAAAATCCAAGGTAAATTTGGTTCAAGGTCACTATCCTATTATAAATTTGCTCTCATAATTCTTAGTTCTCACTAGGTCATCCTCTAAAAGAGTTCTCAATCCCATTGACCCATTCTTTTAGCCTAAAATCCCCATTGAATTTCAATACCCTCATCTTAATTTTCACTTTGGAGAACCAATATATGTTTCTAGATAGAAAGAGGTTAAATAAATTGAGGAGATTAAAGATACTAAAGAGTTTGAAGAAGAAATGGATAGACCTCATGTTTTCCCTACTTTTAATACAAAAAATCCTATTATCCTTCAAGAATATGATGTTATTCCTCCCAATTCCATAAAAGGTGGAACCTTATTCAATGGTGAGAGTCACATTACACCCAATGAACATATTAGATATGTCTCTAACTTTTGTAGCTTCCACAATATCACTCAAGAGAACATTATTATTAGAATTCTTGTCATGTCCCTTAAGGGGAAGGATCTTGACTGGTATAAGACTCTAAAATGTGGATGCATCATGCCATGGTACAAATTTGGAGTGTTGATGACTAGAAGTTTTGGAAATGACAGTGACTATGCCTCTCTCATACACCATCTTAATGTAATCGAGAGAGGATCCAAAGAAATAATGCATGATTTTAATGAGAGATTCCAAAAAACTTGGAATAAACTACCTCCTCCTATGAGTCCACCTCCAAACTTTGTGTTTCCAACTTTCTTAAGAGATATTAGCACTAAAATTATTATCCTGATTCAATCTATGGGTTGTTCCACTCTACCTGAAGCATATGAAATTAATATCAAAGTTAAAAATAATATCATCCAAGATAGAAGATTTCAACCTAAAGTGTTTATTCCTCCATTTTATCATGCTTCTACTGATGCTTTGAATGTGGCTCAAACTCCTAATGTCAATACCAAGTCCAAAGTTGATCCTAAGAAGGAGGATAATGTCATAGATAAAGATGCAAAAATTCAAATCCTAAGAGCTCTACATAGGCAAGCCATCATACATCTAATTGCTTATCAAAATTCATATCTTTATCAGTAATAGTATGGTTATAAATTTGGAAAAGGAAGAGGCCAATTCCAACCTAATACCAATAGGACTGCCAATGCACATAATCCCAACTCTAACACCAATGCAAGAGAGATGGTGTTAGTTCATAACAACTTGGTATAAGGGTGAAAATTTATATCAAGGCCAATTTATGGATGCTAAAAAATGTGGAGAGTTGGATATTATTAATTATCATGAGGTTACTCCTCTCCTATCTACTAAGGATGAAGTCATGATGTAGATAAGTGGAAGTAAACAACCTCAAGAAGAGATATTTACTATCTTCCTAGTTGAAAACACCTTCATGATTAATAAAGGAACCTTGATTGAAAACAACACTAGAAACAAAATAAAGGATTTATGTGGATATATTAATGTGCCTATAATTCTAAGGGCTCTTACACTTCCATCAAATCAAAATCTTGGAAGGAATATTTAAGGAAATGTAGTTCCTCAAGATCCAAACACTTGCTCACCTCCAAGAATCTAGGATAAAGTAGTTATGTCTGATTTAAATATTGTAAATTCATTAAAATTTACTAAAACATCCATTTCTCTCTTGGATGTTCTACATATACCTTGTTACAAAGAGCTCTTACAAAAGTAGTTATCTTCTATCCCTACTAGTATCCCTCCTTCAAATCAAAGTCAAAGTCATGTTTTAATTACAAGTGTCCCTAATACCATTATTGAACCATATAAAAGAGATGAGAAACCTCCACCATTCTATTTCACTCTCATAGTGGGTGACAAGCTTGTCCATAACTGTATAGTGGATTTGTAACTTCAGTCATGCCTAAGGTGGTAGCTGATAAATTGGGTTTGAAGTATGAGCCTCATAGTAAAGGATTTATCCATCTAGATATTACCCCTACCAAAAAAATAGGATTTATAAAAACTTGAAGGTTTTCCCACATGATTGTCCTAGTTTTCCTATCTTGCAAGACATAGTTGTTATTGATCTCCCAACTCATTTTGTAATCTACCTATCAAGGGATTTCACTACCAAGATTGGTGGCTACCTTTGAGCTAATTATTATTTCTTGGCCTTTAGGATGATGTATTGGTACTAAGGTGAAAATTAAGACACAGCCTCTTACAAGGTTTCATATAGAACCTTACATTGAGACAATTTCTAATTTGAATTGTGTTATCCATGAGAAGGAGGAACCTAATGTGGATGAAGGAGCTTCCAAGATTGAAGTAATTTATGTTTTTTTATTGGATGAATATGGTGTAGATGCATATATACTTGATCCCTATATGTACTTTGATCAAAATGATCTTGTGACTTACATCAAGCATGAGGATCCATTTGAAGGAGCTAAAGTAAGTGTCAGACATTCTCATGCCATTATAGGTAACTATATGATTCATGAGTATGATATTCATAAGATGATGAATCTAATTAAACACCATGATGAAAAAGATGATGTCATTATTCTTGTTTTTTACGAGGATTCTTTTAATGGTGGCATTCATGAGGTGTATGAGAATGATTTGTGGCAAAATTTTAGTGTCATATGGAATGAGTTTGACTATCTTGGTAATATCACTTTTCCTTTAAATAAGTCTAAATATGATTTGATTAATGCAACTAACAAACATGTGGGTTATTGTTTTAATAATCATGGATAAATGTCTCATGTTGTGAAAGAAGAAGAACTATGGCAAAAATTCAATGTCATATGCAAAGAGTTTGACAAGCTGGGTAAGTCTCTTTTTTATCCAAGAGATTCCATATCTAATGTCAAGATTGTCAAGGAAAATAATGATCATGTTGTCAAGTGTCCCTTAAGATATGAAGGTGAAGGTCGTCTTATTGATCAAGAACTTGTTGTCACAAAGAAATTTGATAATTCTATCCTCCAAGAAGTTGTAGAAATAGATGATGAGGTCACGGAAGAAGTTGTGATGCCTCAAGAATAGCTAGGAAACCCACCTGATGTTAATCTATATTCAAATTTATTAAATCATGAATGATAAGGGCTTGAGGTTTTCACACATCAAGCACTTTTCATCCTAGAAGAAGATAAGGTGGAAAAGACTATCATACACTACAATATACACTTTTTTGGAGAACATATGATGGATATGATGGGTATAATGGATATGTTACTTCCTAAAGCATAAGAAGGATCATCCATGAAGGTTAGAAATAGTTCACTAGAAGACATAAGAAGGTATAAAGGTGATAGGATTCTTGATCACCTACATATGCAAATGATTGGTAATGAACATGATCCTCATGCTAATCTAACATAATAGAGTAAAGAAGATACCAAGGGAACCATTTTTGACCCTAGTTGATGTATGATCAGATGTTTCACCTCAAAATGAGGTTTTATAAATAGTAGAGTAGGTGTGTGTTTTTTTCAAATGTGTTTTTTGTGTTTCCTAAATGTTCTAGTTGAACATATGTTTATTTTTGCTTTGTGTTGTATCCTTATTATTTTTTTGTTATTGTGTGTTGTCAAAGGCATTTGTGTGTCAACCTATTGTACATGTGACTCCATATCCCAATGGAAAAGATTACACAACTAGTCATGGCATAGAAAGCATGCCACCCTTGGTAAATTGCCAAAGATGTTGATAATTTTTACCATAAGTTAAAATGGATCAACCCCCCTTATAGTTAAAATATTAAATAGGGGGCTGATTAGAATGTCATAGGGTGCATTATAATTCATTTTATGTCATTTTATATTCCATTCTAGTTTTGGTCACTATCTAGTTTAATCCTTGTGCCATTTTATATTTTAGGGGTCATTTTGGAAGTCATTTATGAAATTGGCAAGTCTTCATGGTGTTTATCTAGACATTTGGGTCTAGTGGTAGAAATTCTAAGTAGGTAGTTTGATGACATCATCATTTCCACATGTGGATGAGTTAGGGAGAATTGGTCATATGGTTGTGATAAAATTAGTCCTAGGTTGCTACATGCCAAATTTTAAGTCATGCATCTAAGCACAACAGAAGATATGAGGGTTCAAAATTGGCCTCTCAAACATTTCTTGCTAAGTTTTCATACTTAGCCCATTTACAAAGGAGCTCAAACAAAGCCAAGTGGGAAATTTGATGATGTTATATCTTACACGAGTGGAAATTTATTGATAAAATGATCATATGGGTTTGTTCATTTTGGTCCCAAGAACATATGTGTTTATGTTTTGGGTCATGCAAGGAAGGAGACAAAAGTTATGCATAAGCAAAGTTGGCTCATTAGACTTGATTTGATAAATTTCTAGAGTTAGCCATTTTAAATTAGACCATCATCAAAGTGTCATGTAAAAATGCATAGGTGAGCTCACTTGAACATTTTTTAAATTCACTTAGAAAGCTCCCAGAGCTAGGAGATCAAGTGGGCATAATATTTTTGGTCTTAGGAACATCTCTAGAAAATTTGACCCATCCATGATTTCTATAGTTCAATATTTAAATCCTTAAAGTTGGTTAAATAATGTGATACATTAATCTAAACATTGACATGAATCCACTTCATATATCTATACAATCCTAAATTTTATGGTTTGTGGGATGTCAAATATGTCCACAAGGATGTAAAATGATAGTGGTCTAGATGTCAAGTTTTAGACAGAGCAAAGGAAATCCATTAGACCTTAAATTTGATAGTCTATGGGACATCAATGATGGTTATGTGAATTTTAAATGATGGGAGAAAGGATTTTAATTTTAAGATTGTGAAGTAGCCATTGGGTTTCAAATAGTTGGTCCCAGTTGATGTAATGATCTATATTACATCATACATATTGATCTAATATTGAAATATAGAGAAAATAGTCAAGGAGCTTGAGGGGTTGACACATGGCATAATTATATTAATAGTGAATCCTAAGAATCAACATGTATTTGAAATCTGGTGTAAGCTAGAATAGAGTTGACAAGTAAAGAGCAAGATCAATGGCCGGTGTTTGATCGTATAGGTCAATATTGATGACATGAGTGAGATTCAAAGGTTAAATAGTTTTGATAAAATGTAAATGTTTACAACTATCATGATCTCAGGACTTTGGGTCAGTGATTGATGGCTATCATCAAAATTTTAAGTAGAAAGGTTCCAAAAGAAATTGATAGAATAAGTTCAATTGGTCTAGATGGGCATAATGAGACTGTGTGTCCAAACTAAATAGAACAATTTTAAAAGCAGAATGACCAATGTGGCAAAGGAATGCCACATAGACATTCATGTAGGATCAAAAGAATATATAATGGATCAAGAATTTTAGATTCATATGCCACCATGGAAGCTCAGTTGAAGACTAGAATGAACAGTGATTTATAGATGTAAAAAATAAGTCTAAGAAAGTAATGAGTAGTTACAGATGACAAATGCAACTATTTAGAAGATAGCTAGTGACCAATAAAATGTTTGTGACTATCATAACATGTGTTTCAACCATCTTGGTTTAGTTTTAAATGCTTGAATTATGGTCCATGATGGAAATAGTTTTACAAAGGATAGATGAAGAGTAATTTCACTATTTTGGGATAAATTTGTCATGGTTTAAGTGAACACTTGGCTCAAGAGACATTCATTGTCTATTTCACACTCAGTGCACCTATAACATATCTAGTTCTCATGCCTAGACATGTGTCCCAGTGACTCTTGAAATTATTTTTCATCTCTCTCTAAAGTTTTATAAGTAGCTATCATTTTGACTTTATAGAGAGACCACACCATGTATGGCAAAGCCCTACTAGATTGATGTCATATTTTGCCTTTGAAAATTAATTCAAGTCTATTTTTGAGTTATCAAACAATTGTCTAAGTGTGTAAGTGATTTATAGTGATAAGAAGTGATAATCCTCTATCCTTATTTCCTTTATCCTTCCATATCTAAGAATAATTCTTAGTCTAACAAGTCATATAGAGCGTATTTAAGTGTGTCAAACTCTTTCAAGTGTATAATTGTCTTTGGAATGTGCAATTTTCCTTCTAGTCCATTTGTCTTTTGTTGTTTCACACATCTCACCTCTATATTGAAATACTTATGTTAGAACCTTTTAGATCTTTGAGACTTATTTATATTTTTTGCTTCATTATTCTTGGAATATGATGGTCACATGGAGATAATATCAATTCATCACCTCCCATATAATAGGTTCCATTTATGTAATTATAACTATTTCCCCCATAAGCAAGCAGTAGTTCAATTGATAAGCATTTCATGATATATTTAGGGATTTAACCCTTTAAATATATAGGCTCATTTCAACAATAGGTACACCCACATAGCTGGAAATGTTCTCATGTTTCCCAAATCTAGAAGAGGCTTGATCACCCTATTCTAGGGTGCAAGATTTGGTGACAACAATTTTATTTGCTCCTTTGCATCTATGTGTTAGTTCCATGTTGAGGGCTAACATATCATTTAATCCTACATATACATATACATGAATACATAGTTACATGATACACTTATGGTTGTTTGGATTTCCCTCTACTCACATCATTAGGATGCTGGTGGTATCCATATTTTATGATCTTGATACACATAGGTTATATGATTCAATAATCACTCTATACTATCATGTTTCAACTTACATACATACTTACACATGACTTCTCCATGCTTATAT